>VZTU01031856.1:0-152500 GCA_013400835.1 Zapornia atra
TGCTATCCAGAGGGACCTTGATAACCTTGAGACCTGGGTCCATGCAAACTGCATGAAGTTCAACAAGGCCAAGTGCAAGGTCCTGCACATGCATTGGCACAATCCCAAGCACAACTGCAGGCTGGGCAGAGAATGGATTGAGAGCAGCCCTGAGGAGNGCCCTGAGGAGAAGTACTTGGGGGTGCTGATCGCTGATCCATGACAAGCTCAACATGAGCTGGCGATGTGTGCTAGCAGCTCAGAATGCCAACCATGTCCTGGGCTGCATCAAAACCAGTGTCAGCTGGTCAGTGGGGGGCGATTCTGCCCCTCTACTCTGCTCTGGTGAAACCCCATCTGGAGTACTGCATCCAGCTCTGGGGCACCCAGTAAAAGAAAAACATGCAACTGATGGAGCGGGTCCAGAGGAAGGCCATGAAAAGAGTCATAGGGCTGGAGCACCTCTCCTATGGAAGCCAGGCTGAGAGAGTTGGGGCGGTTCAGCCTGGAGTAGAGAAGGTGCCAGGGAGACCTTAGTGCAGTGTTTCAGTACCTAAAGGTGCTCTACAGGAAAGGTGGAGAGGGACTGTTTATCAGGGAGTGCAGTGATGGGACAAGGGGTAATAGGTTTAAACTAAAAGAGGGTAGTTTTAGTTTATATATAAGTCTAAGGTGTCTCTGCCCACGGCAGGGGGTTGGAACTAGGTGATCTTTGAGGTCCCTTCCAACCCAAAGTATCCTATGATTATGTCAGTTTTACATGGAATCAATTGCAAGACCAACACTTGATTTTTTCAATGCGCCCAAACCTTTACATCAGCTGGTTGCATGGCATTTCTTCTCAAAAAGGTATTATGACACCAAAAGAATTTCTCCTCACATTTTATCTTGGCTTATTAAAATGTTAGGGAATTTCTGTGCAAAATGCATCCAAACGATTCCTTACAAATGCCACATTTTTGTCACTATTTTAGTTTGTGATAGTCTTTCATTTATTTTTACTGCTATGATCACTATCTAATAAGAAGAAGAAACAGAAAATACATCCTGAATGAGTAACTGCAACACCAAGAGGCTCCCACACTCCAGAAAGTAAAAGCTGACATTACTTTACTAAGGTCCCCTTTGCAGCACCAGTTTACCAGTTTGCACAGTGTTTCAAAATATATGGTGGGGTTTTTTTTATTTCTTTTGGGTGGAAAAGTACATTTCTTAACAAGCTACTTCAGTAGCATTGGCCACATTAGGCAATAGATTTTGCATGATGTCCAGGAAACTATTCAAGAGTTTTCTACAATAAATACCATTCTGACACAGTGGTCATTTGCTGAAGATGTTCCTCTCTAATCTGTACTAGGATTTCCTTTTTTCCCCAGAGTATTTAGATATGTTCTATGATGCTGGTAATTAAGAGAGGTGCTGCTAGCTAAGGAGCTTGGAAATGGAGGAGGGGGATTGTACTTGGCAGATTATATTCTAGACTTTGTCATTTTCTAGTTTCCAATACTACAATTTAGTAAAAGATAATTTCTTTTGGAGAAGTGGCAGAAAGGAAGAAGAACCAAGGCAGACTTGACTAATAATTGGTGCTGCAGAAATAAGACCATTCAGTTTGCTTTTGCTAAAAAGACTGAAACGACTCAGTTGCCATGTATTTAGCCAAACAGCCCACTTCAGTTTATGCACAACAGTAAAATGGTATCAAAAACCTGCTCAGGGAAGGGGAATTCTTCCCCTTCCCGTTTCCATTGTTACAGTCCCTTTCAGGAGAAAAAATCAAACCTGGCTAAAGGTTAGTAATAATTCATGTCCAGCTTACTATTACTCAATAACTATCAAAGTCTCTAACTCAAAATAGCGTTTGCTGGCTTACAGGATCAGAGCCATTACAATCTCTATTGAAGACTTTATTGAATTTTACACTAAGCTTTAGCTGACTGAACAGGTCAAGCACTGTGGCTCCGAGTTTTCTTTATTCTCAGAAACTCATAAACCCCTCTCCAGTTTGCAGCGCTGTTAGCTAAGAAACTTGACTCGGCACAGGGTCAGAGAACCCGACCCCCATGAAAAAGGTCACGTAGCTTTAAAACCCAGTTCCTGAATACCATTAACTTACATGCACTAGCTGTTCCTGTGTGTCAAACTCCCGGGAACAGCCTTCCCAGTGGCAGTTTGTCTCGTAGACCACTTCAGGCTCCTGTTTGCTTTCATCTTTGTCCCCTTCCTCCTTTACCAGGGTCATTCCTTCTGGCTGTTCCTGGAGAGAGGAAAAAAAAAAAAAACAGAGGTGAGGAGAAAAGAGAGAAAATTCTGAAAATGAGGAGGAAGAAAAGGGAATTACTTCAGCGTTAAAAGAAAGATGATGGGGGCGTTTAGGAGGGATTATTTTACTCTCAGTTCACTCTGTTACTCTCTTCTACAAAATATAGAAGCCTAAAATCAGCCAGAAGTGATTTGCAGACTGTATGTGTAAAATAAATTCCTCCTCCCAAGTACTCACTGCAGAGAGTTTCTAAAAAAACCACCCCAAACCCCACAAAATAACAACAAAATCCCTGTACGTATCAATTAAAACCAAATCATTAAGGCTTGGTTGCCTTCTTACCATATTATTTAGACAGCTCTTTATTTGTACACTTGCTCCTTATTACTCAGTGGCGCCACTAGTGAAAAAGGCACTATTAATCTAGTGCAATATATTAATTTATTTAATTATTAATATAATTGGAATGTCACTTCCGGACTATGGTTAGACACAAATCAGACCACTAACAATCCAGAGTGGTTTTTTCACTGCTAATCCAATGACAGTTTTGCACACAAAAACCTTTCCAAAAGCACACTGATAATTTTCAGGCTGCTTGTCAGTCTGTTCTCTCACTTGTGTGCATTAAATGGTTGAACAAGGGAAGAGAGTATTCAGTTTTGGGGTTTGACTTTCCATCTTCAGTTCCTCAAGGTGCCTCATTCTGCCCAGCTTGTTACAGGCTCAGGGTAGGAGTCAGATGTTAGCATAAAAATTTGGTTCAGATTATGCAGTCATGCTGTTTTTCCATTTCAAACCTGCTGAAGGATTTAGAGAGACTTTTGCTTTGCTTTCATGGATTCACTCACAAGATCAAGGCTCTGATTCTGATCTCCCCCGAGCCACTGTAAATCAGGAGTCACTCCACTAAAACCATTGGCATTAAATGGTATAAAAGTATAGCAAACAAGGCTGGAGCCTGGCACCGAGGCCTCAGTGCTAAGACCCAGCAAAAGTCAACATGGCCTAAGTATTTTTGCTGAACAGAGAATGTGTCCTGAATAAAGACCTGAATGTCTTCGCTTTCCTCTTCCACAGTGAACAGAGGGTTGAGCACTGTGGCTGATCAGCGGCATCTCTCCATCAGCCTCCTTCCCCTCCTCCCTCATTGTGCAACAGACCCTATAACCCAGCAGCCCCTCACTGCTCACCTTTCACCCTTGCTACTATGTGCTGAGGCTGCCTGCATGTGCACAAGACGAAGGGCTATACGGGGGGCAGGAAACACAAAGACACACGCTACAGGCAAGGTGCATTTGCTCTCTGGCAGTAGGATGAAAGGCTCATGACTGTAACCTGACCATCATACCTGCACGCTTCCTGCACCTGGGCTGGGGAGGTCCTCATCGGGCTTTATCTTGGAGCGCTTGTTGTGCATTGGATCCCCAGTGCTGCTCACTGCAGATTCGCTTGTGGGTTTGTTCTGCTGCAGGCAGGGTTGTTTGGTTGGGGTTTTTTTCCCCCCCAAAAAAGAAGACAAAATTAGACTGTGATAAATACGTAGCTCCAAACAAAAATATGCAGCATCTGCCCAGCAACTTTATTTGGAGAAGCTACACTGTTAATTATATTGGATATGCAATTACATTGTGCTTCAATTACATAGCATTAACTCGTGGAAGAGCTGTATCATTCAACCCCGTAATGGAGCAGGGAGGAAACAGGAAGGAGGGCATTTGATGTAATTCCTTATTACAGACCAATGCTGTTTTTGTCAGGCCAGGGAGGGGTAGGAAGACCTTGATTTTCCATGTAATGATGACTTCAGAAAGGCAACTGTGAGAAACAAAATCACTGTGCACCAGTTGGAATCAACATGAGAAAAAGATCTATTTTCTTCACACTTGAAAGAAAGGTTCTGGGCTTCACATCTGCACCCAGGATTTCAGCTCTTTTACTGTGTTTCCCACTACAATGGTGGGTAGAAGAAAAACCGAATGCTAGCGTGAGACTCTGAGCTGAAAAATCCTAGATGAAGCCCTGGATGCTCCCAAGTCAATAGCAAAACTACTGCTGACATGAACAGGCCAGAATCTTGTTTTTCTCTTGCTGTGCTAGACTGAACACCATTATCTGCACTGCAAATGGATCTTGTAGGAATCCTGAGATCTTTTAGAGATATCTGAACTGGCATGGACCCTACAAAAAATCAATATGCTGCCTACAGCAGTATGCTCTGCTTCTACATTTGTAAAAGCTAGCCAGGAGATAAACAGCTCCCAGACTGATAAATATCCTATCCCAGGTCATCTGGAAACAAACAGCACTAGTTAATAACAGGCAAACCATGATAAACTCCACTTTATGGGCCCAGTTCACTGCTGAACACCTCCAGCTTTTGAGAACACACCTTGTTTTATTGAAATGGTTAATTCCAATCCTTCAAACCTCTGCGCTGTCTTTGGAGCCACTCTCACCTATGTGAGGAGGCAGAATACCATCCTGTGTATGCTACAGGCAGCCTGACTCGGAGGTAAAGCTACTGATCTTTAAAATGTTAGTGGTTTTTGATGTGTTTTTCCTCTTTTTCTTAATCCCCACCTCTATTAAGCTCCTGTTTAAGGTCCAGGAGAGACAGTTTAGAATGAGAAGCTGCTGCAGCACACTGAAATATTTATGAGGACTAAAAAACACGCTACCAATCGGGAACCACGCATACACTCCCGTGATACATAATAAAAGGACTGCAAGGGCTGTGGCTGCAAGAAAACTGTTACCCAAGGTTCTTGATGACAGCGGTGATTAATTGCCATCAAGACAATGTCATTTGTTTCATTTTTAAATTAATGGGGTGCAAAGGTTTCTTTTGGCGTCTCTCACCTGTGTAGACTCAGAAGGTCCAGAGCTGACCTGGACAGGGTTCAGGACACTGGGGATGCCGGGAATAGGTCTCTGGGTAGGAAAAGTTGGAGCAGGATGGATGAGTGGAGGGCTGTGTCCAAAGGCTGAACCTAGGGTTTGTTGGCGACTTATTATTTGCTGATGCATTTGCTGAAGGGATACCGGGGTAGGAGGGTATGTGAAACTCAGAGCAGGGCTGAATTTTGGAGACAAAGCAGGGAAGAGGGAGGAAAAAGAGGAGGGTCATTACAGTGTGGAACCGTACAGATTCAACCTTTGAAATATATTTGATATGTTTACATTAATCGAAGTCAGGTCCCTCCCTCCCCCTCGTCTCTTTCTTCTTCACCCAAAGGATGATAAATCCTGGTTTTAAATCCGGAGTTGGCCTGGATTTACTAGGGAGTGCAAAAATGATACCATAACAAAACATCACATATTTTCCCAACATTTACCAGGAAACCATGGAAAGCCGACTGAAATAAAATTCAGAAAAGCTGAAATAAAAGGCAAGCAGTTCAATAACAGCTATTTATTGCAATAACAAACTTTATATAAAGAAAAAGAATGGGTGCCTGCATGCTTTATAGTACTTTTATTGATAATGCAGTTCCCCTATGTTCGCATGTATGAAGCAGTTCCTTTAATCTTGGCTCAGGCTACACTCTTTCATATGTCTCTAGATCTTATTACAAGAGGAGAGAAAATCAATTGGTTAAATGTGTTCTGAACACCATGCTTGTCATATCACTCATTTGTTTGCAAAGATGGAAAGCTCAGTTCATCCAGAATGTCACCTAAAGAATTTCCATCAGTGCCGTTTGGTTACAGAAACTGATGGATTAACCTTTCCCCTCTGAAATTGGTGATCAATGAGTTTCAATGTAGAAATATTCCAATGGGAAAGCACTTCTCCTTCTTCCAGTTAAACAACATTAAATGTCTATTAAAGCCCATTATGCATGTTAATACCTGTCATCACTTCATTACTTCACCGTATTTCCCAGACTACAGTGACTTTGGAGGAAATTACACTGCCATCTAAGGACCTATTTTGTGGGTAGTGCCAAAGCATTCTTTGTGTCACACTCGAGAAATAAATGGTGTGGAACTAAATCTTCACACACAGCAATACGAGATTCTCCTGTAAACATTTGCCAGTAACTCAAAATCATAGAACAAAAACAAAAAACAAAAAAGAAAGGAAAAAAAAAAGTGGGATTTTTTTTCCCTTTTAAAAATCCACCAAACAAACACAGTTCAAAAGAGCCATACAAATTGAACAAATTATGTCTTAAAAGAAAGGGGTTCAAGCCTAATACCTTTTAAGAATCAAGGCTTCTTCGAATGTCAAAAGAGTATATTTAATCCAAATTTACAGTCTGTAGTCCTAATTGCTGTTGCTGTTAAGTGCATTAACTGAAAATACCGTGATACAAAAAGGGCTAAAATCATTTCAACCATTTTAAGTAATAATTCTACAGAAATTCTGTGTTCATTAATCTGACTATACATTTTGTCTGTTTGACTACAATCCATAAAGAGACAGCTTCAATGTGATTACATTACTATTATTCCTGGTGAGAACTCTGCATTACAATAGTTTGCCCATTTAGGACAGAATATCATTAAGAATACCCTGGGAGAATTTTACTGGTCTTTGAGGAACTCTCTTTTCATTTTGTATTGTATTCTTTTTAATAAAGGGAGGCAGAAACGTTGTGAAAACAGTAATTGTTCCCAGCAAGAGTTAGGGAGAAATCAGTAATAATATTCAGTTATTGCAGCTCTATAGTCCCTGCTAGTGTTCCTGTAAGCAACCATGAATGATTACAGCACGACTTAGCTAAGGTAGCCACTATGGATGATTGATAGGACATTAATCAAAAGATGCATATCAGGCTCAGAATTTGTTCACAAGCTTTCTTCTAATAGCTGATTTCATGTTCACTGAGCTCTATGCCAGTTTGTTCAATTTATTCTTCAGTGTACAAGCCATTCATCAAAGAACACAATGATTTAACACCCCTTTTCCTTTTTAGTGAACAAACATTACTAAGTGTAACTAGTCCGGTCTGTTCATTAAAAAACATACAATTACAGTGTCATACATGAGGCTAAAACAATGCCTCCTTACTATACCATGCCCTGGCATTTTTTGCTTCTATGAACACACTGTGGGTTCATTTCATGTCCTTCAAACGCTAGACGGCACCATCCTGAAGATGCTATCAAATTCACCAAGATCAACAAATGCAACATACAAACAATATGGATGAAGTATATTTATTTATGAGTGGTTAATGCCTAGCACACCTTCACCCATCAGCTGAACCAGTTTAAAAGAAAAAAAAAATATATGGACTGGTTTCACTGGGACCTCCAGGTACCCAGCACCCTTGGAAATACAGGGTGGTTGGATTTTTTTTTCCTTTCTAGGAGGCTATGCATGCTCAGCAATACCTAGCTTTGCAAGATCAGGTTCAAAGCTTTGGCAATATTCTCCAGATCCCATGTGGTAAAACGACAAACTTATGACAAACATAAGACGTGACTGACATCAGACCTCAGCTCAGAGATGTAGATCTTGCCCATCGCTGCTCTGTGACCAGCATTACACAAGCACCTGCATCTAACAATAATTTTTCACCTACCCAAAGCAAGAGCACAGGAGATCCCTCCCAAGCACTGTAGGAGGGGCAGGATGGAACTGCTACGATCAGAATATATTTTTACCTCAGTAGGAGGCTGTTAAGGTGGCAGTGACTACAGACTCAGAAAGCTGAATGCTGAAGAGAAACCTCTGGCCCAAAGTAGGAAACAGACTGTACAAGCCCCAAGTTGTATATGTGCAACATGCACGTAATGCAGCTCACTTATATTTACTGACATTGAGGTCCTTGAACGAGTCCAGAGAAGGGCAGCCAGGCTGGTGAAGGGGCTGGAGGGCAAATCCTATGAGGAGTGGCTGCGGGACCTGGGGATGTTTAGTCTGGAGAAGAGGAGGCTGAGGAGACCTTATCACCACCTACAACTACCTGAAGGGAGGTTGTAGAGAGGTGGGATGATGGCCTCTTCAGCCAGGTCACAGGCAATAGGACAAGGAGAAATGCCAGGAAGCTGTGCCAGGGCAGGTTCAGATTAGGCATTAGAAAAAAATTTTTTACTGAAAGAGTTGTCAGGGCCTGGAACATGCTGCCCAGGGAGGCGGTTGGGTCACCTTCCCTGGATGTGTTTAAAAAAAAGGGTATCTCAGGTACTTATGGATATGGTTTAGCTTAGGACAGGAATGGTTGGACTTGATGATCTTAAACGTCTTTTCCAACTCTGTGATTCTGTGATTGGAGTCTGGCAATATTCTCCACCGAAGATGGGAAGAGGCTGCCGCATTGGTAGCAGATTTTTGGTAAAGTGTCCCTCCTTTGCATTCTTTACCCCATGCTAAGCAACACAAGAAGTGATGATGCCTCCCCAATGACAAAATTACTTTCTAACTCAAGGTCAAAAGCAGCTCTGCTTTAACAAACACAGAAGCTAGCTTCACTGGCCTGCAGCAATGCACCTCACACCAGTAGAGTTCAAGTGCTTAACCATTAAGGATATTTGCTATTCCCCTGCCTATAAAAATGGCTTCTGTCAAAAGGACTCACTTTACCTCACAGAGATGCCCTCTTTACCTACATCTGCTCTAACGCCACGTGAGCCTCCAGAGGAGGATGCCAAGCCATGCATTGCCAACTTCTGTCCAACTTGCAAGAGAGCAAACTTGTAGGGTACAGCGGAGGTACATCCTATCTCAGCTAGTGGCTCCCACTGGAGAACAACGACACCAGCAGCAGATGCATTAAGACCCAGCTGGACAGATGTGCTAAGGAAAGGAAAAATCCTTATTTCTTTAGTATCTTTTGTCCCGTGCTCAGCAGCAAGGGTTGAGTCTGAAGCACTAGGATTTTCCTATGGAGCCTGGCAACCTGCCCCTCATTCCCTCCAAACTTCAAACATATCAGCCTGAAATGAAAAGGAGATGGCGAGGGAGCAGAGAAATAGCCAGCACAGCTAAGGGGAGTACTCAGAAATGGTGACAACGGTTCAGCCACCAGGGTGATTTCTTAAATAGCTCAAATACCTGACTTCAAATGATTCTCTCCAGCTGTTCCTGGAGAGCTCTTCAGAAAGCAAGATGACCTGGCTGGGTTTAACGTCACTTGTATGCAAGATGCTGTCACAGGGCAGCCCGGATGATTTTTCTGATCTGAAAAGATCAGAAGGATCTGAAGAGAACAGCAGGTGGCAGGCCTTTCTCTGCCTTTCAGAAACCATTCAGGCTGCTCAGCAATAAAGTTGGTGTCGTGGGCCAAAAGGAAGAAAAAGAAATCAAAGCTCACGATGTTGCTAACACGGAATGCTCTGTTGGGAAAGGGGAGATCTGGATTCCTGCCCTCCTTCCCAAAGTTTTTAACACACTTTTGTTCATTAACTCTTGAATATAGAACATGAGAAGAATCCCTGTAGCCCAGAGTCCCCTCAGGCCCCAGGGGATCCTTCTGCCTTGACCAGAGGCTGTATGCCCTCTTGTTGGCTGCACCAAGTTCATGTTGCTTTCTAGCCAGGAGGTCAGCATTAGCAGGAGAGTGGGGCAATGGTCTTGCCCAGCCAATCCAGCCACATCTGCTTGGAAATGTGCAACAAGATGGTACCAGTGTTGCTCAGTAACTGTCTAAAGTTGATACCCAGAGGTCGCAAACAAGACCTCAATGTAATTGTTTTGAGAATCCAGAACCACTAAAACCAACAACCAGGTTTTTCAAAAGCAAGGAGTGGTTTCAGAGATCTCAATTTGTATCATGTTTCTTTTAAGACACCTTAAGGGGGCTGCATTTCAGACAAAGGGTACTCAACACTTCCAAAATCCAGATGCCAGAACAATGCAAGATACCTGCCCTAATCGTTCACGTTTTCCCAAACACCAGTCACTTCCAAAAAATCTTGGCTTCACAGAAGTGGAAGTGAATTATGAATCTTTTTCCTCCACCTACCTATTGAGAAATGAAAGTCTACACTACTGGAGGGAATCTCATTTGTATTTCTGTTACAGGCTTTTGGGGGTTTTTAGACAAAGTAGAAAAGGGAAAAAAAGAAAAGATGAATGCATATAAGACCACTAATAAACCACATGCAGGTTATCTTTTTAAGTTTTGAGTTTTATGGGGGATAAAGGTTAGAAAAAAACATGTAATACTTCTGCTTAAGCATTCAATAACTCATATATACAGACAGAAAAGCCCATCAGTGATATCATTTATTTTTCCATGCCGTGGGCTTCTGTGTCTGTCTGTCTGTCAGTCTCTCTTTCTCTTCTCCTCCTCTGCAAAGTCTCAAACTCCCTTCATCAGAGGTAAAGCAGGGCAGTGAACTACACTGCAATTACATGAGCACATCAAATTTTAAGGAACAGACTTCAAGAAGAAGAATAACAGACGTTATAATCAAAACCAAACTTTGTGGCTACTTTGTGGCTGTCCTACTAACAAGGTCATCCAGTTTCTGGTCACAGCTGCGGAATTTACCGCAAAACAGCTGTGAACTCAAGTCAGGAAAATTCCTCCTTTCCTATACATTATATAGGTGTGCCTAAGGAGACGGGCTCACACAGAAATGCCAAGAACCCAATTTTGTGAAGACTGTGAAGGCTGTTCTGTTATATCATGACAGTTTTCTTCACAAAACTGTGCAGGTATCTTCCTGGTATCACGAAACACACGCAGTTTTGTAAGATCTAATGCATTTAAGTCTTGCAAAAGTAACAAGTGTGCTTCCCCCCTTTCTGACTCTGCTTTCCAGGGTTTTAGGAAAAAAGCTGTTCCAAGCGTGTGAACTAGGGGGTATTCAATGAAAACCATAGGTGAACAGCTTGAAAGAGATTAAAAAAACCCACCGGTGGACTTCTAGGACAGCTGCCACAGGAGGCAGAGACAGACAGCAGGTTCATGTGGAACTACACATGTCTAAAGACAACAGGTCCATAAAGAAGCTTGAAAGCTGTATGCTTTGGGATTGCTAATCTAATGATTATTGATGCTGGGAGAGCACAAAGAGAAAAAAAGTCAGAAAGCAGGCAGGTCCATGTGCTTCTTAAATAGCATCCATTGCTGCCACCATCAGAGACAGACTGTGTGCCTAGATAGTAGCTGACACCTCTAATTTGACCCTGTGGGACATTTCTTATGTTTTTCAATATTTTTCTTTTTTAAATTTTAAAAGGATATATTTGTTTCTTTGGGATATCTTTGTTTATAGAAATATAACCACGATACGTTTACCATATTAAAGTTTTCTTTCCTGCCCTCTAACTCTTTCCTGCAGCAGTTGAAGACCAGTACTGTTATTGTACCCAGCACTCATCACTCACCTTTCCCTTCACAGACTGCTCCTTTCTTTCCTCTTTTCATATTTGAAATTATTACTATAACCTCTTCTTTCCCACTCTTCTCATCTTTAATCTAGACAAACTTGGCCAAGTCTATTTTAACTCAAGAGTGTAATTTTTCAGACCTCTGATCATTGTCCCTGATCTTCCTTGTAGCCCCCCCCAAGATAACATTTTTCCTGAAACAAAACATACAGAACTGGTCACAGTACAGGAACATGTGTCACAGTGAGACACACTAGCTCCATCTACATTGCCATGCAGAAGGTGGCTTCACGCCCTTTGGCCTGAAGGGTGTTTGATGTCTAGATGGTGCTTTCACAGCCCCAGAGTTCTCTCCATGAGGAAGGGTGCACCCTACACTGCAAAGGGGCACACAGACCCTTCCCAACTTTGTGGAAAAGCCTTGGCACTCCCAAATCACTCTGTAGCCTCCATCATTTGTTCTTGCCATCAGTGACTGATACAAGATAGACTAAATGATCCAAGTCCCTCCAAAATGGACCCCAGTTGACAAAGGGAGAGGTCATTTGTAGGTGGACTCGCTTTATGTCCAATAAAGCTGATCATCAATTATTAAGGTAACACCATGGCTGTTTCTAGCTCATGCTCAAGTAGGTACAGATGTCTCCATTTTGTCTTACTCTCCATTAAGAGTTGCATGAAGCCTGCGGGCGAGTGAAACTGAGAAACCAGGGTGCAGAAACCCACTAAAAAGATCTTGGATGAATACCTGGACTCACTGAATTCAATGGAGTTTTTATCCTTTCCTTACACTAGTCCATGATTTCACCTTTAGATTTTGATTTTGATTCAAAAGTCCTTATTTATTGCTTAGGAAAGTTGTTAAGTGGAAAGCAAGCACCTTTCCCGTTTTACAAATGTAGCCAGCTACTCTTCCGGAAAGCACCCCCATAACTCTTTAAATACTTCTGAAGTGGGACTGCATTCAGCATGTCCTTAAGTGCTCTCCTAAAATCTGGGCCCTACAGACATTGCAATCTTAACTGAATTAAGTCATAATACAAGTCATAATTAGGTTAACAGTGACCAAACACTGCTTTTCACATGCTCTTTTTTTATAAGGAGTCATGTCAGAAAGAGCTTCATCCATCCCACGGCAAACCGACAGGTATGAGCTGCTGTCCAAAACATGGGGTCTAAGTAAGAGTGGCTGGGATTTGAGCAATGGGTGCTGAGGGAGCCTGCATAAGCTGACTCCGTACATGAAAATTTATGTGCATATTTTGATGGAACTATGCATATGAGTAATGTGCAGCCAGGAACATTTTCATAGTCAGACACAGAAAGCTGTGGACAGTCAGCAGGACCGACTCATGTTCTGAGCCCAACAGAGATGTAGAAGAGAGAAAGTCAATGACTTCTCCTTTGACAGGAGCTGGAAGAGAAGCAGCAGCCAGGAACATCATGTAAGAAAACCGCCTCCTGTTGTTTAAGTTGGCAGAAACAGGAATTTGTGTACGTTCTTTGTAAACAAACAGGAGTGAATGAAGTTTCCAACTCTGTCATCCGTTTCTCCTCCTGATGGAAACAACCTGCAAGGGTGACTGTTGACAAATTGCTCAGGTCACAGGAGTGACAACGTGCTCAGCAACCTTGCAGCCCTGAAGAGATTTGTGCAATTCTTACTGCTTCGAGTATCTTAGATGCAAAATGAAAACCCAATGGGCGCTACGGGAAGGGGGACTGTAAAAACACACTTCTGATTGGAGCATTACACCCACCATATATGTAAAATTCTTAGTAGTGTGAGAGTTTTGCTTTAAATCCCACTCTTTTCCCTCTACTTTCTAACAGACAACACTAAGCTTTGAGTAGACAATGCAGACAAGTCATCAGGTGCTTTTATGGCTTGTCACTTAAGTACAGGGGAAAACAATACCAGGCTGTGACTATGAAACCAGACATGTGGTCTGATCTTCAAGGCAGGTATGAGACTTGAAATCCTTTGAAATAATTTTTCAAGACTGGCTTGCTTTCACGAATATCCTTCTGCATCTGTAATGTCGACATGTTTCATTAAAAATCACTAACTTAGAGACAAGTCATCTAACTGAATTTGTAACAAGAGGTATCCCGCCTCTAATAAAGTACAGCACATATTATACTATTTTTTCCAGTTTTTCATCAGATAATAATCATCATTTTACAATTGCATTTAACTCCCATGCATTGTTGCCTCTTTTTTCACTTTTCTATTACCAGTTTAAAATTAAGAGTCTGCAGTTTGTACTTTCTCTCCAGCTTACTGTATTATCTATTCTGTTTTATCTGCCAGGCTAGGTGAAATTTTTCTCCATGAATACATTGCTGTATGCTGGAGTAAAATGGAATAGTTTCACTGAGAGCAACAGAGCCACACTGATTAACCTTATGTGCTCAGACAGCACTGACAGCTTTGTCCTTCTTACTGGGATATTCCTTTTCAGGAAGCCTTGGTATCCTAACGGGACTCTGTATTAACAGTGCCCTGTGTAATTCACCTGGGCTCCCTCCATGCAAGCTCATGACACTTCTAATAAACATAATTTTGAACTAAATTCACAGCTAAGCATTTTGGGTTTTTTTTTTTTTTTTTAAAAAACATTATGATTAATTACATAGAAAGTGCAAATTAATACTTGCTTTTACGATCTGAAAATGAAGCTATCAAAGTGCTAAACTCCAGTACACTTAGCTCCCAAACTTTCCTGGAATTACTAAAGCATTAGGTCCAATGACTTTATGCTCTTCAAATAACACCATACCAGTCTGGAGCAAGTTGCTTCAAACAGTCTTTCAATTACAAGATCTGAGGCACAGACATTTGCAGGCATACATACACCATCACCCTTGTATGTACACATACCTGTCAATGTGCATGCAACAATGCACCTGCCTAGTCTACATTTTTTATGTTGCTTAACTTCTTACACAGTAACACTTTCTGAAGGCAGAAATCTTGCCATTTGTGTGTATTTGTGGGTAAAGCTGTCTGCCACTTTCTAATGCAAGATGCAGGTGATACCCAGAACAATCTCCTGGAATGTCACTACCCTATAAGCCCTACGAGCTTTCTATAGGAGGCTAGCTGCAGAATTTCATTTCAGCAGAGCCTGCATTAGTTGCAACTTTCTGTAATCCTGATGAATTTCATTTTCATTCACTCCGTAGCCCTTCTCTGCCATTCACGCTTCTTGAAAGGGGGTATAAGATGAAGCTATTACGGGCCGACAGAGCATTATATTTCCTTCTTTAGATTAACCACGCACAGTACAAGACAGTACAGGGAATAAAGCTCTGTGCTGCACACATATGTGATGTGTCCAGTTATAATAGGACCTATTTCAGTGGGGCTACACTCAGTCTGAACTTGACTCAGCCCGAACTGCAATTAAGCCTTCATTTACAACATATTACATGCAATTAATTAGGGAATGCAAGAAAAGCTTTCACTCAAAGCCAGCTTTGCATCTCACTTAGGCAGATCCCAGTAAGAGTGACAGCAAAGCACCTGTAGCTCTCACATAATTAGCACACTTTTTATCCTGTACATCTTATTGCAAGTAGCTTCTTGCAAAGCATTGCTGAATATAGTGTTCTACCTGTTTTAAACAAGTCCTTCTTTGAGAGTCCTTTCATTGATCAGCATTTGAATGTGTCCTTTTACACAAATTACACAAATACATATACTTGAAGCTTACAGTCTAAAACAGAAATCAAAGGTAAGAATTAAGCAGTTGTTTTTTAGTAAAAGTTAGGTACAAATTCTCAGGCAGGGTCTTCGGGGTTTTAGTGCAATTGTCAGCAAGCTGGGCATAGAGTCAAGGAACAGGAAAATCTGCATATATGACAAAATTATTTTGAGCAGCACGGTGAAGAGCTAAGAGGTTATCTTCAGAGCCAAGTATGCTAGTTGAATGAGCAATACTGATAGCAAGACGCATGTCGATACTGAAGGGGAGTCTGAACCACTCACATGCTGGTTCTAAATTAGCAGAGGCAACTCAGGAGAAGCACTTGCTTGTCTCAAAGCAGAATCCAAGGGAGGAATGAAAATTTGATGAACGTGAAGCTTTGGCAAAACTGTGTTAAGACAGACGGGATGGGAAACAGAACCCAGAAAATCACAGTGTATTTGGTCCTCTTCTGGAGTATTACTGCATGCAGCAGAGGGGGACTGATTCAGGCAGTATCGGCAAAAAGGACAATGCAAAAGCTCTCTAAAGAGCAGACTGAAAACAACTATTTGCCTCAGAAAGATGATGAATAAGAGGAGACATAATAAGAATATATAAAATATTGAATGAAGAAGGAAGACCGAGAACATGAGGACTCCCTGTCTGATAACTACGAGACATTCTGTTAAATTCAAAAACTGGATAATTTAAACTTGATAAAAGGATACTCTTTGCTTTTTTTATACAATGCATAATTAGACTGTTGGGCTCTCTGCTGGAGATACTTTCACTTTTCTCTGTGACAACCTTACACTTTTCGTGTGTGTATCTTAACTCTGCTTTTATTTTTCTTTTTGCTTTTCTCCCTGTGTTTGCCAAGGCAAACTGGAGAAATGAATACACGGCCACTTGTCTCTACCTATAAAGCATTTCAGAGAGGAGGGCACTGACTAATTATGCAACAAACGTGCTGTACCAGGAGCTTATATGAGAGGAGATCGTTGAGGATCCGATGCTTGCAGAAGCACTGACTGCTGCTGCAGCTCACCCTACAAACCTGGTTGTCTTTTCCTAGCTGTCTTGTTGAAGTATCCTCACCACCATTCCCTGATGCTGGGCATCGGATCAGCCCAGAGCGAACTGATACGGGCCCGAACAGCTGGGATCTGGCTGTAATTAACTACGCTATGTCAATTGCTCCTTCCTGTTCTGATGACATTAGGGAAGCAGGGTCAGAGCCTGGGGAAAAAAAAATAATAAAAAATGCTGCTGTGCTTTCTCAGTTTCTTTTAAACCCTGGAAGAGTCCCCAAAGGGCTCCCACACTCACATGAAACTGAATTTTAACATGTTATGAGATGGGTAAGGTATATTCTCAGTTACATCTGCCTAGAACCAAAGAAAGTCTCCTGTAGTAGGTGGAACTACTCCTGATTTAAACACTGTGTAGCTGACAGGGAAATCAGCTCATTTTCTGAAAACTGACTTTGTAGATTTGGTACTGTAGGGCTGCTAAGTGACTAGAAAAATATAGAGGCTCTGAATTTCAGATCCCATAGAATGAGAAGTCCCAACCTCCTGTGTTTATTGAAGACTAGCTAATCTTTTGTAAAGGTTTTGAATTGGTACTCTTAATATCATGGGAAGTGATTACCCCCTCTATACTCACTCTAGGCCATGCTGCCTCTCAAAAAGAAGTGGTAGTGAAGTGCAAAGTCTAATAATGTCACAGGTAGAAGATATAACATTAAGTACATCCTGACAAAAGATTAATAGCAGGGGTGCTGCACTGCAGGACTGAGGCAGGTAACCAAATGAGTAAATGTCAAATGAAGGATTATCCTCATTTGATGCTATTTCATACGCCTTCTTTCTGCATAATCTCTCCCAGCTGAAACCTAAACCAGGTGTTTTCAAATGCACAAAGTAGAAGCTCTACCTGGTGTGCTAAAGGAGATCCACTATTAGCTGTCAGCAGGAGCGACATCTTCCTTTCAAGTATTCAGCCAGTACTCAGGATACAGCATTACGCTGCCAGCTGACAATGACAAAGCGCCCGCCAAGTCAAGCCCTATCCGGATTGTGCTAAACTATTATTATTTATTATTCAGACTGCAGTAGTACTCATGTTCAAGGACCAGAGCCCTTCTGTGCTCAGCTCTGTAAAAACAGAGCCCAAAACGTGTCTCCTTTCATTTGATTTAATTCTCAACATCCCACAGTGCTCAGACAGAGGGTCCTATACAGAAAAGCTGTGTGAAGCACGGGATGTAATCTTTCAGCCAGAGGATGTACTTTTTTTAGCCAATACAAAGACCAGCCAGGTCGGGGAGACACTTTAACACAGGCAGCACCTTTGCAAAAACAGGTTAAAAGAGCTTTGAGCCTACAAAATCAAACATGCCAGAACTAAAACTGCCTCTACCCTCATGCGCTCGCTCATTAGCCTTTAATTGTATGACCACGCACCCCTTTTCTACCCTGCAGGGCTTATAGCTCATTCAGTGCACAAGATGCACAATAGTTTTCAGTGAAAGACTGATTTTTTTACCTTCCCTTGCCTAGGATATTGCCCATGGGCCTTCCTTCCACTGGATTTAAACCTTCGGTGAATACATAATTACCGATACCCTCTGAGCTTCTCTACTGTGCTCATCACTGTACAGTCTAAGTGCTTTAATGCTTTCAGCCTCCCTCTGAGGTGAAGAGAGAGGACTCTTGTTTTGCATAGGCATGCAAATCAAAGAAAGACAAAGCTAAAAAGTGCCACTTGTTGTGGTTGCCCACATTGCGGTTGCTCAATTCCAGACACGGACACCTGATCTCCCAGGTTAGTCAACACGACACAGCACAATGTTCAAAACAGCTGCCAGCATCAACAAGCCATGGCTCTGAGTAATCCATCTCCTCTGAAGAACTAAAAGTGGTCAGCTGGGCTTCCAGAAGAGAAACTGCATAAGCCTAGTAGTCACTACGGACTAGTTCATTGTGCTTAGCATCAGCCTAGGATTGTGTTGCAAGAGCAAAGGTCTGCCCTCCAGGCAGCAAAACAACCAGGTAAGAGCCTCCCTCCTCCTTTACAGCTGCCTGGGACAGGTGAGGCAGGGTCCTGTGGCTCTCACTGATCCAGAGAGGATGTTCAGCAAGCAAGAGGCCTGTGAAAAAATACCGTGCAACCCTGAAATTAAAGATGGTATCAAAGCACAATCACAAGGGGGCAGTACCTTCATTCTCCTTAATGACCACTTTATGCATGCTGATTTTGCAGCTTCTTCTCTCTTCTAGAGAGATCTTTATGTTGAATTATATACAAGTGTTTTGTCCCAGCTTGCTTAACCTGCACAGTTCCAGGTCTGGCTCCTGTGTCCTCTCAAGACTGCTTTCTTTTTCAAAGGGCTGTTATGGCTGGGCAGACAGCTTAGCCTCCACAGGTTTCCCAAGGAGGTACCAGATTAACCAGAGCTTCAACCGCAGGGAAAGGTCCTCTTTCCTCTCACAGCCCTGAACCGAACAGGCTGAATCTCAGTCTATTTAACACATGCTAATAGAAACCTCTGAAGGGCTTATCACTTGGCTGAACAGAACAATTTCTCAAGAACACCCAAGATCCTTTCTACAGCATCCAGGCAACATCCCTCACAAACTTAAGCTTCTCTGTGGAAAGGTCTTTTAAGTTGTGCAGGAAAGTCTCTTCTTCCCTAACTTCATTCTGACAAATCAGTACCTTTGCTGATGCCTTCTGGAAATGCACAGCAGTAGACAGGTATCTGCCATGAAAAATGCTGCCAAGTACAAACTATTTGGGCTAACTTAAAAGTTACTGGAAACAAGATCTAAAAGTAAAAAGATTGTGTAACGTTAAGTAACAGTTAATGCGACTGACATCACCTAAAATACAAATCCTTCCTGTCTTGCAGTTCCATTCAGTGGCCTGCTGAACTGCACCATTTTCTTGCAGCAACTCCTATGAGATTTACCTTGAAGTTTCCAGCATTGGTATGGTACACTAGGAAGTTAGGGGTTTTTTCCCTATGCTTTGATTGCTGTTGCAGACAGGATACTAAATGGGATGAACCTACAGTTTGATTCATTACAGCAGTTCTTGTGCTGAATGCATTATTTACAAGACAGTGAGTTGCAATAAATTAAGTTTTACTGATAGTCTTGTTGGTGTTTAGTCTTGGAATTTATTAAAGCAATGAAATGTGGCTCAGGTTTAATACCTCCCATCACTGTTTGTTTCGGTGCAACTCTTCCATAGACAGGTTTACATGGGAGAAGTTAAAGGGCATCAACAAAGGTGAGTTGCGAAGCTGCAAAAAGAGCCATTTCTCTCTCTCCCTTTCCCTTTCCCTTCTTTCCACTGGGAAGAATGGAGAGGTAAGTTTCCAACTTTCTGTGCTGAACATGCATACCCTTATCGAAGAGAAAAAAATGTTTAATTCAAAACACTGTGACATTCTGGACTGTGTGCCTGCAAAGTATGAGCAGGAAGAGCTGGAAGATTCAGTCAGCCATAGGCTCAGTCACACAAGCCTTGCTTTCTTCAGAGACACAAGTTCACAAGACTCCCTGTTCTACTCCTCAGCATCCTTGCTCAGGCTCTGCCCTTAACTCACTCCAGTTCCACAGCTCTCTTTACCCTGACTCTGGCTTTGCAGGGATGGCCCATAGGTTTGTGATTCTATCTATCAAAAACATACACCAATCATTTCCAGCTGTGGAGGAAGAGGAGGGAAGACTTTCTCCTCTGTAGAGATTACGCCAACTTTCATGCACTATTTGCTTTACCTGAGTTACAAGCTATGGAAAAGGAGATTAGTAATTGAAGTGCCATCTCATCTTAATGGCAGTGGGGAGAGTGCACCTCCACACAGTACATGTATTTAACAGATGTGGTCTCACACTGCTGCCAGCTATCGACATAAATCATATTCCACATTATGGAGCTTCGTAATTGGGTCTGTGGTGGCACAGAACGCAGAGTTGTACTGCAGAGCCATGATATCATACCTGTGAAATACTATGCAGCTATTCAAGTATATCAGGGCTGCAAAGCACAATTATTTGAAAGAAATGCTTAAAAAACCCCAACAGCACTTACATGAATACCAAATATTTACAGTGCTGTCACGTTCAAAGTTTGGCAGGCTCGGGGTTTCTAACACACCAGTTGCATGCCCCATTTTCTCCAAAAGTGCAAACCCCCACAGCCAGGTTTTGAAGCTGTAAGTGTGTCATTTTTGCTGGAGAGGCATACTTGAGGCCAAAAATGGGTCTTTTAGATCTCAAGAAACTGCTGTGGGGACTTGCTCCTTTGCCTCATTGCAAATTGAAGGTGAAAGCTGCTTTTAAGCCAGGGGATCAGCAGCACTCTGCTGGAGTGCCCTAAATGCAAACCCAGTATTTGGAAGGGTGGGGGATTTGTGTTCATGTGGATGAATGTTTGTCAATACGGTGATAGGCACTTTATATATGTAAATATAAATATATGTATTTGGAAGAGTGGGGGATTTTTCTATGGAATACTAAAAGAGCTTTTTCCAGTTAACATATAGTAATGTTGCCAAGTACAAGAATGTTCTTCAGTTTTACTTCCGTTTTTTCCTGCTGCTTCTCTTCATTTTCATGCACTCCCTTTTCCTGACGTTCTTGCTTTTGTTTCCCCTCCCTGTGCCATGCTTGCTTCCCCTTCCCTTTACACCTTCTGCCCACCTCTTCCCTTGCTACTCTGCTCTTCTGCCTCCAGAACAAACATTTTTGGCTCTTTTTTTGCACATGCAAGTGAAGCAGCCAAGTGAAAATCACAATATTTCTAGCAATACTGGGTGATAAACAGTACTTCCTTGGTACCAAAAAGAAAAAAATAGCCACAAAAATCTAATTTTTCAATATACAATATATTAAAAAAATTTGGGAGATGAATGCTAAGAAGTTCTAGCCAAACATTTTAATTGAACAGTACCCCGTGTATGTGCTTTACTCTCTGGTGATGTTACTGCAGGAACATTTCACTGTCCATTACATCTACAGGCAGAAGAACCCAAGTGACTTAAGTCACAAACTGATGTCAGAGCTTCCTCTCTAAAAAGAGCTTCCTGAACACACATACACACAATGTTACTGCTGGTCCGATGGAATACAGTAATATGCACTGGACAGTAATATGCAAACAAGTCCCTTGTGGTTACCTTTCTGAGCAAAGCCAAGAAGGATTTCAAACTCTAAATTAAGCTGCAGTGAACATACATTACAGAACCACACGTTCACAAAACAAGACACTTAAAGATGTGAGTATACATTAACATTTGCACACATGTGTTGGCACATAAACAAGAATATACAACATAGGTAGAAAATGCTATTCTTACCTTATTGCACTTGCAGATAAGTGGCCATAAGAACCACTGGCTGAGGAGCTGCTACGAGAATTATTGAGAATTGTGACCAAGGAATTTGGAGATGTCCGTATCATGGTCTGAAGGTCAAAGCTGTGATCAGATAGGGGGGATATGGACAACGTACGCTTTCGGCTTGGTCTAGCTGACAACCTCGGACTCGGAAACCTGGCGCCTGTTATGTAAACACAAATAATTATCCACTACGGTACTTAATAGCATTTATTTGTTATCAGTGATGGGTAGAGGGAGTCGCAAGACACCAACACACTGTGACAAGCCCACTCTCTCCACTTGTGATCTACTGGCTGTGATTGAGGAAAATTAGGAAGAAAAATCTATCTTCCTGTGGCTTACCTCAGGGGAGCTCTGTTTATTAATGTGCAAGCAAAATGATAAATTGCTAAACAAAAGGAAAAGACTTTTATGAGTTATCCCTCTCATTTCTGGTGATTTATGAATCTGATGGCTTCTTAGACATTCGCATCATTAATTCAACCATGAGCAATGAGACAGTGGTTCAGATCTGGGCTACCAGCAAGCCCAAACCTGCACCACTTTAATACACACAGCCAAAGCTAAACTTATAAAATACAGTGTAGAAATAAAGAGGCAGCTTTTTCTTTGTTGATAGTAATTTTGCTTCATCGATACTTGATGCAAAACTAAAAATCAGTTATAAGGGCCAGCTCTATCAGCAGAGGTCAAATTGACATTCACAGCATTAGAGTGAGGAACAGAGGCTTTATTTGAATTTGTCCAGGATCCCATGACATTCTTGTGTTGGAGTGTAGAGGAGCCTACGATTACTAAATTTCTTTAAAAACAGAGATTAGGCTTTTCAAAGCAGCAAGGAGAAGATAAACATAAATATAGCATTTAAATAAATACATATTATAATTCTAAATTTTCTGTGCTGCTTTGAAAATTGCTACCCCTTCTGATCTATTTTACCATGCCATCCCAACTCTCTGCAGTTGTGGTGGAAGATACACCACCTTAAATTACTTCCCTTTATTTAACTATTTTCAATCTCAGTTGAGACTGAGAAGGAGAGAATTAGGCAACTGAACTATTTCCTTTAAGGGTACTGCAGCTAGTGATCCTGACAGCCAGAGTTACAAGTGTCGTGGGTTTTATGCCTACTTTACAGCTACTTCTCCCAGGGTCCCCAACATTCTCTGTAACTTGCTGGCAATTCACAGTTGGCCACAAGCCTCCACTATAGGTCTGTTTTTCCTAATTCTTGTTCAGGTCTTGGTGCCCAGGACCATTTTTCAGCAGAGTATTTACTCTTACATACCTAACAGTAACCAGGAGAAGAGCCCAACTGACTCCAATTAGACTCACCTCAAGGACAGAACTGGATTAGAATCTGCCATTACATTTTCCTTACGTTGGCTGCCCTCCTCTCTCTGTGTGCTAACCAAGAGTTTCATCTGGCCATAAAAGCTACCATTGTATTGCTGCTGTGACTGTGTGATCAGATCTCTGTCTACAGTGCTTTCTCCTAATCTATGCTTAGATCTGCGTCAACTAGCCAACATGGGTGTCAATCCTCTTTGGCATCTGGACAAAACAGAAGGGTTTTTTTTCCTTCATGCTCTGTCTCTGCAATAGGCCTTAGCTCATACTGCTTCAGTCTTTCAGTGAATATTCATGCTCTCAATTCATAATTTAAAACTCATCCATAGCCATTTATTCATTTATTTATTCCTAAAAGCTGCTACACGTTATTTTATGTAATCTGTTTTATCTCCTTTTTATGAGCTTTCTATTGTACTGTGTCTAGTTGCTATTTTATTATTGCTGTGCTTCATGTCTCTCAAAGGCAGAGATCTTTTATTTGTGCTAAAATAAACCCCAACAATGATCAGTAGCTGTAAGAAGTTGCAACTTATTTAATGAGGAAATACAAGATACATGTCATGGTAAAACAAAAAACAGTAGTACTTTGCACTTCGGTCTTTCCATCCACAGCTCTCCTCTGCTGACTCTTCGG
The DNA here is from genome assembly GCA_013400835.1 of Zapornia atra. Taxonomy (NCBI): domain Eukaryota; kingdom Metazoa; phylum Chordata; class Aves; order Gruiformes; family Rallidae; genus Zapornia; species Zapornia atra. The sequence goes on from VZTU01031856.1 coordinate 23,632, forward strand.
CCAGCACGAATGACAACAACGCCTCTGAAGCCAGTACTGGCAACACAATTTGCCTCGCCTGAGGATACAATTCAAGTGCTTTATAGGTGAATAAATTCCATTATCACAGATTCTGCAAGACGGTATCTAAGTACGGGTGTTCCTGGTTAAATAGCAAGCGAAGGGGGCAAGGAAGTTAGACACTGGCTGACCAGCAAAACAAGGTATTACTGAAGCAGTGCTACCACAGTATCATGCGGCACTACCAGCCAGCCTAATGGTGTGCTGTATGACAGCAACAGCACGCACTCATGTGAACATCATCACCAACTCTCGGTTTTCCTCAAGCCAATGGGCACAGACCTCCTCCTGACAGCAAGCAGGCAGCAGACAGATGCTCAGTGGGAACAAGCACGGCTCGCTCACTTTTGATAAGCAAGTGTTTTGGGTTTGCCTGGCAAGGTTTTGGTAGCAGGGTGGCTTCTGTGAGAAGCCGCTAGAAGCTTCCCCTAGGCCTGACAGAGTAATCACCAGTGGGCTCCAAGACAGACCCGCTGCTGACCAAGGTCAAGCCAAGCAGTGCTGGTGGCACCATCTCTGGGATAACACAGTTCACAGAATCGTAGGAGTTGGAAGGGACCTCAAGAGATCATCAGGTAAAAAGCAGCTTTTTCAGCCAGAGTAGAGGGAGAGGATGTGAGAAACAACCCTACAGACACCACGATCAATGAAGAAGGAGGGGGAAGGAGGTGCTACAGAGATTCCCCTGCAGCTGGTGGACAAGACCAGCGTGAGGCAGGCTGTTCCCCTGTAGCCCGTGCAAGAAGATGGGGATGCAAAGATTCTACCTGAATCCCGTGGAGGACCCTGCAGCAGAGCAGGTGAAGGCACCCAAAGGAGGCTGTGACCCTATGCAAAGTCTGAGCTAGAGCAAACTCCTGGCAGGACCTGTGGTCCAGCGGAGAGAGGAGCCCATGCTGGAGGACGTTTGCTGGCAAGATTTCTGACCCCATGTGAGACCCACGCTGGAGCAGCCTGGTCCTGAAGATCTGCACCTCATGGAATGGACCCACGATGGAGTAGTTGTGTGTAGCTCACGGGAGGGAGTCAAAAGTTGGAGAAGATAGAGAAGGGGGCAGAAGGAGGAGTAGATAGAGTATTGGGGGGGCAGGGGAGGGAGGGCTGTTGAAGATTTGGGTTTATTTCTCATTATCTTACTCTGTTTTGACTGGGTAATAAATCAAATGAATTTCATTCCTAGATGAGTCTGTATTGCCCGTTTTGCTAATTGCTGAATGATTTCTCCCTGTCCTTATCTTGACCCATGGACCTTTCATTGTATTTTCTCTCCCCTGTTCAACTGATGAGGAGAGTGATAGAGCAGCTTTGGTGGGCACCTGGCATCCAGGCAGGATCAAACCACCACAGCAAAACGTAGTTAAATTTCTGTATTTACAACTGAAAGCCATTTGGCACTACTAATGGCCATGTACAGAGTTTCAAATGTGATTTCCAGGAGAAACACTGTTGAAAAATTACTTCTTATGGATCTGAAGCCCAGTGTTGAATCTGCACAACTGCAAAGGGATTGCCACTTATTTGCGAAATTCATTACAAGCCTGCTAAACATGGACTGATGGCTACTGATAGTAACTAGAGAGGGAGTGCATAGGTTTGATCAAAAAGGTAGAGATGTTTTAAGAATACTAGCAACTGAGCATCTCTGAAGCTAGACTGGGCAGTAACAACTGCTTCTGTGATCAGACATCATTTATTGTCCGTGCCACAACTGCTCAAGCAGACTCGTCAGTGCTCCAGTCTGCATCTCAGAGATGAACAAGCATTCTCAACTGTTCGAAGCTCCTACAATCTTGGAGAGAAGCATGGCAGCTCTCAACAGATCACATAGGAGGGCAATTAATACTCCCTGTGGTGCCATGCTCAGTCTCAAAAACCACAATGACTTCCTTCCTCCTTCTCCTTGCCGTTTCTGGTTTGAGCCTGTCTACTTCACCACTTGCCTAAGTCACACCAAGACTTGTGTAAGAGGCTCCTCTCTGCTCCACGCTCATTAAACCTCCCCCTTGCCTGCCAGCTGCTGCCAGGACACCCCTGTCCCTGCTCTGCAGGGGACACACCAGATGTGCGGCTGGCGAGGGACATGTTCCTTCCAGCTGTGAGGGGCAGAGCCTGGGCTTCAGCCACACATAAAGCAGTCTTGGACTTAACTCTACTCCTCCAGCCAGTGCCTGTTTCTGGCCCCACGTATATCTGGGGATTCAGCAGTCCCCTCCATCTACCTGGGACAGGCCCGGCTAGCTAAAGACCAGCAATCCCCTGCACAAATGGAATCTTTCTATTCACAGCTGGAGATGACGGCTGAGGCCGGGCAAGAGCTCTACAGTGTCTGACCACAGGAGAGGGGGATTCACTTCAAGGGAGGCCACGACTTTCAAAACTGAAAATACAATTAAATGGAATTACTGTTTTTTCAGATCTTTGTGGTTTAATTAGGTTTCACATGCCTAAAGACTTAAGCATGAGCAGACCACTCATTACGCTGCAGGATGTTTGCTAAACCATTCATTTAGCATAACATCAGTCTTAGTTAGTGTGTTACTATAAAAAGGAACAGGTCACAATTTGACAGTGCCTTTAAATACTAACCCAAACTTTTCAGCCTTGCCCAGGCATTCATTTTAAACACAAACACTTCACTATTTATTTAGCAATTTGAGATGTTCATTAGCTCACAGTATTCTCCCACCATTCACTGCATTCCCCACCTGATGCTTTAAAACCAAAAAAAAATGCAGGAACACCACCTCACCAAAAACCCACTGACCTCTGCACAAGTGCTGAAAAAAAACCCCATCAGCTTTGGCTAAGTGTGCAAATGGAAGGTGACAGTGAAGATTTGTTTAGGAATGTCACCTTTTTGGAATGAAAGTTACAGTAATAAAAAGTCAGTGGTTGATAGTGAAGACTTGAGTATGCCAACAAAAAATCCAGCAGGTGTCAGAAGAAAAGATCTTGTTCGTGGGGTGGAGATCAATTCTAAAATAACAGATATCTATCTCCATCATAAATTTCAAAAATGGAATATGCCATCCAGCAAATTTGCCCATGAATTTGATTTCTGAGTTGAAGTTTTTAGCATTGCTTAATCATTTATAGGGCAATCTTCAGACATGTATCATTTATTCCATCCCTTTAAATCAAACTTCTTTGAACCTGTCTCAGGCAGTGAATTTGCTGAAGGCTGTGAATATGGGGAGTTTGACACTTTTAAAAATTAAAGCTCCTTCCTTCCTTCCTTCCTTCCTCTCTTCCCTTCCTTCCTTTCCTTCTCTTCCACCCTCTCCACCCTCCCTCTTCTCCCTTGCTCCTTCCCCCATCCCTTTCTTTCTCTTTCTTCTTTCTTTTCTTTCTGGTTTCTGCTCACACACATATAAACTTTGTTTTCACTTCATGAAAGTTTGTAATAAATTTTGTCTTAGTTTTCAAAATGGTAAATCTGTCATTGGCATGAGGAAAAGGAAACACTTTGATAGTCCACCCTTGTTCTCCAACTGTGCATGAAAACCAGCAATCAATCCCAGTCCGAAGCTTCTCACATTGGCTCAAGTCTTGAAGCTGGCTGAATTCTTTACAATAACTTGGTTGCTATCACTGTCTCCAATGCCAAAAGGGGTAGGTCAAAAGCCAAGTGTTTCTGAGCTTTTTTAATTATTTAAGTGCTTATAAGACAGTTTTAGGATACAGTATGTATCTTTACAGCCCCGAGAAGGAATTTCAGTTGTTGCTACTGTGGTACTGCCAATACCTTCCCCATCTACTTCCCTCCTAGTTACTTTGATGCTATACTGAAAGGTTATACTTACATCTGACCCTCTGAGATCAAGCAAGAGGGAAAAGCTTGGTCAGGGATTCTGGCCACCAAAACTGCAGAAAAGCTTTATAGCAGCAAAGAGAATTCTGGTTCACCTTTCATTCCACACAGGACAGGATGAGGAAAAATGACAATCAAGATTCAAGGAGTCTACTGCTCTTTAGGCAAGAGTTCACCTTCTGATTAACGCTTCTCACACTCCTATCTCCCCCATTTGGAAATCAGTTTTCTAGCACCACAGAGCAAAATAAGAGGCCCCAAACTGCACAAACCTTATGTGGCATGCTTTTGGGCTTGCTGGTGTTAGAATTATTATTTGTACTACAGGAAAGGGCAGAGATGCCAAATTACTGTGCTAGATGCTGCATAAATGCACAATTAGGAGACAGACTTGCTTCACAAAAGAAAAACAATGTCTTGCTTGTATCTATTTGGTTGTTGTGTGGAATAAATGAGCAGCAGCCTTTGAGTGAATTGAGTCAACTTGCTCAGAATTTGATAGCAGATAATGAGGGAAACTACCAATCTCTATTCTGTTTCCTTTGACAAGACTGGGCACAGGCAAAAGAGTACTTTTAAGATCACCATACGGACCCTTAAGAAGAAAGATCCAAACCAACAGCATTGCTTTGCATTGATCACAGTGCTTTGTTATTAAATGCAAAGATGGGCATTCTTATTGGTTTTTTTTATTAAAAAAAAAAGTCTTAATATCAGCTTCCTGCTAATTGTTTTGTTCTCGTTTCTAATCTAAAATTCTGACAAAGAAGAAAAGGGTTTTCTTTAGCATGATGAATGATAGGACATTCAGATTCCTACTTAATGACAATTAATTTACTGTATACCCATGCAAGTTAAGATAGTTTTAATTAGTTTTTACAAAGTAAAAGGGTAACTTCATACTCTATTTAGATAAAAGCAGCTATTGCCTGACTAAACACATTCTCATCAAATACAGAAGGTGAGATGAGTGACCTCACGAGGATTCACTCTTATTTTAATTCTCTATTTACTGTCTAAAAATAACCCATTTGCATAATACTGTTACACAGTTTTTGTATTTAATTCTGCAATAATCCCTAATTGAAAAGTTGCCACTATAATGAATCTCAAATGTGTGATCTTAATTTTTAAAAACAAACACAAAACAAATTAAAGAGTGCGTTTCAAGTATATCGTAGCTAAAGCTGGTGACATCAAATACCCTTATTAATGACAGTGCTTTGGTACCTTGTATGAATGGGCTGAAGTTTTGGGCAAAGGTCAAAACATTTCCCCTTAAGAAAGAATTATAACATTCTTGAGATGCAAGAGCTGTAACTCTACGTAGATTACAACATACACAATCTTTACTCACACATGAAGGTCTTTTGAGCAAAACCGTTATTCGTATTGATTATTGCAATGTCTCCTGTTTCTCTTATGTTTTCTAGCATATCTGGGTATCTGTCTTCCTACAGGCTGAATAGGAAGTCAAGTCTGTATCCAAATATGCGGCTTGGAACTGCTACCTATGTGCATTCAGAAATTCTCTCCTAACAGGAACCAAAACCATCACAAGTATATAATATCGCTTTATGTCAGGGAAGTAAAGTCCACTCGTACAAGCTGGGGATTTACCCTTGCAACTGGAACACAGCAACATTATCCAAACCATGTGTAACAGGGATTGCATTCTGCAAGGTATTATTAATATATATGCATCAAATGCATTAGCAGTGTACCTCATGTCTCCCTATTCCTCCCAAAATCTAAATCAGGAAGTATCACCTTCTTAAGCTTTCAAGCACTGAGGCCTGCACGTTAATTCCTGGTTTAAGTCCAGATTACTTGTGTGGGTTTATGATGTTTCTCAAATGGATTCTAGGTATATTACGTTACTGTAAAATCACTAGGCACACTAGCAGTGCAGTAAGAGACTGATAACAGAAACTGAATTGAAAAAAATCCTTCACTATCAAGGTAAGAGAATGAAAAAAGTTTCCCTGCCCAGTTCCACAACAATCTGTCTTGCTGGATTCATGTAAAAATTATTGGTCAATCAACAACTTCACACTCCCGGGCATGTGTTCTGCTGCAGGGGTAGCTATCTATATTCCCATGCGTTCCAGAGGTGAACCTCCCAACTCCCACACTCCTTGGAAGAAGCAGCTTTGGCATGCACCCAACAGTGGGCAAGAAAAAAACCTGCTTGCTAACAAAGATTTGGAAGAGCTGTGGGACAACATGGTGGTCTAATGCTATTGTATTGCTCTGTACTACCCAGCAAGAATCAACAGTTACCACCTTTTCTTGTCACCACCGCTTATTTCCCTTGTTGGAAGGCACAGAGTACATTGCAAAAAGCATGTAAGCATCTGAAGAGTAGAGGAGAGTGCTCTGCATAATCCCTTCTGGCTGATCAAAAGTAGCGGCAGTGAGCACTTTGGAATGGGGTGCTCTCTTTTCCTCCTTCACCTGAGAAACGGAGACAAGATTCGAGGTTTGAAAGATGCTGAAGTGGGTAAAGAAGGCTCTTAATATTCAGGGAAACTAAGTTAGGATGCCTGAGAATTCGGCAAACTGCTTCACCTTAGAAGTGGTCTCAATGTCTACCGGTGTATGATACACAACTTGGAAGCATGGCTATCACTCTCCAAAAGGGAGAGGAACATGTCTCCTAGCAGAAAAACAGATGTAAACCTTTTACTAACAGAAAGTTCATCAACGAAATAGTCACCCTAACAATGAAAGCGAGTTACTGACTGTGAATAGAAAAGAACATTTTCAAAAGCACTCAGGCCCTGCTGGAAATAAAATTTATCACTTGTTTTCAAGGATCATTCCTGCTCCTCTCCCTACTTATTTTACAAAGTTTACTTTCAGACTTGACATAACCCTTGTACATTTGGCAAGCAAAGCTTTGGCCCTCCAGCCTCACGAGGAGGCTTGCGTTGACTCCCACTCCTCTGTCTGCGCGGAGGCCCTTAGGGTCAGCCCAGACACAACCCACGTGGTTCCCTTTGCGGGACTGTCTATACTTCTAGAAAGCATCACTTACTGTCCATGGCATGAAGATATTCCATATGAAGAGCGCCGGCTCCAGCAGTGGCAGCCGAAGGAATGATGTCTGCATACGGGCTGCGCTGGCCTGCCAACAGAGCCATCTGATGGTAATACTCAGCTGGACTGACGCCAGCATGTGGAGCTAAAAACACAACATAAAAAGGACCGTTAATGACGTAAGATAAACGAGAAGGAAAGTTTTATCACACTGCTGGTTTCTCTGGCTATTAAAACAGCTTGTTTGTTTTTTAATGTAATGCAACATCTGCAGTATGCCCCCACCGGTCAATATATTTCAACCAATGATACTGCAAAGACACTGTTCAAAAAACTGCAAGGCATAAAATATTAATGAGCTCAGTGATCTCATATTTTTTTATATTTATTAGTAAGTGACTCAAAAAGTGACAGGCTGACAGCAGGGGAAACCAGTATGATTTATTTAGTGACATAAAAAAGCAGGAAAACCTTTATGGATCTTAATTCCCATTTACCTCATCCCCGGCCCGAAGGACTACATCTCTAAGGTAACACCACAGCTGAACTTCCACAAGCATTCAAGTTTCTGGAGTCTCTGCTTGGAGGACCAGAAGATTTTCACTCACAATGTCAGTTTGTGTGTAAGTTTAGGAGTAAACAAGGACAAAGCATGTTTTCAGGACAACCCCTGGTTGCCTATGAACATGGGCAATTTTTTGGAGGACAGGCTGAAGTCAATTAATATAGTCATCCCATCTTTCAAAGTTCCTACTTAAGTGTACTTGACATACTCTGTTTTCAGAGTCAAAACCATAGACTGGATAGACTCTACATCCTGTCAATGAGCTTATGAGTGATGTAGTCCTCTGATAATGACTTCTATTAGCCTTTCTCTCCTGTAAAAATAACATGTGAACTTCATCTTCCCCTGAGGCTTCAAGCATGCCATCAACAAACAGGCAACTCAGGACAAACATAAGAATCCACAAAATGTTAGTATCATCTTATCTCATCAGGCTTCAAATGCTACAGTAAGTAAAAGGTCATTACATGGGCTTGTGTGAGAAGTACTCATAAAATAAGCTGGGCTCCATCTCCTTGATCCTTACTTTGATTTGCTGTGTGACCTGAGGTAAGCAGCCTTCATCTCTGCTCTCTGAACCACTTGCAAAGCAGTTAAAATTTCCTTATACTCTGTTCACCAGAAGACAGTACATAAGTTTGCGTTAAGTTCCCTAGGTTAATGAGCTGCACTCTAACAAATTACTTTTATATTCTTTTATGTTAATGAGCTTTTCCTTTGATCCCAGCAACTGAATCATGAATGGAAACAAAATTTTAAGCCGAAATTGCTTGAATCACCAATTTAAGTTGAATATACTCGCTTACACAGGATTACTAGAACAACTATTTATGTTTACACTAGAGAATCTGATCCTAAATGCAAACCTTAGAAGCAAAGAATCAATATTTACACTGAAAGGAGAAAGTTTATTCATCAACAGCATTTCTGATTTGGTTTTTTTTTTTCCACAGAGGACAACGGAGGAATGTGCTTTTGACATTACAATGTTAAATATAACCAATTTCAGGAAAGATTCAGAAAAACAAATATACAACAAATGGGAACAGCAATAGCACAGAAACTGAGCTGAGATAAATCAAAGGTTGTTGGTGATCTTTCCAAATTACAATTTGATTTCTCAGTTAAATATAATCTACTTCAGCCACCGCCACTTTTTGCGAAATGGCAAGAAATATATTCAGGCTAAATTTTAAAAGAGGAGTTAATTCACACTGAATCATTGATTTTAGAAGTTTTACAGTGGTAGGCAACTACCATATCTTTCCAGACACACTTAAAATACTTCCTGAGCTTTCTGACATAAGCGTCTGGGTTAACTAACAATAACATTGGCTGCAAAGTTTAAAATGAACTGCTGCAGAAAACACAGAGAGCACATAATTGCATTACTAAATGTTCCATATGCTGAGAAATGCTCTGGTGCTCTTTAAAGATCATTCCTTACTACCTTCTTCAAACATAAAAAATTAGCCTACTAAATGATGTATTGCACTGAAGGGTAAATGAAGGGTAAATGGGAAGACCCGCAGCCCTGAATTTTCTCCTGTTTATTCGTGGGTAGTTTCAGCTTTGCTCCTCCTTTTTTAACAAGGGGAGACACTTGTTTCTGCATTGTGGGCATTGCTGGGCTTCGTTTGAGCACTCTGCTCCACATACACCGCCAACCCAGTCCTTAACCCTGCCCTGAGCCCTCCGTGTTACCAAGAAGTCCTTGGCTGCCCCCCAGCCCACTGATTCTGCTGGGGAAGGTGAAGTGACAAGACAGAAGACACTCCACCATTACGGCCGCTGTGGCAGTCATTAATTACAGCTGGCAAAACTTGTTGTGAACATGTAACTGCTCTTCGTTATGCTCCAGATTGTTTTGGCTCCTGGCCATCCCCAGATTTGTGAGTTGACAGACTGAGCCCAGTAGTACACTGACCTAATTGTCTAACTGGCCTAAAGCAATTAAGGTAGCAAGAGGTATTTCACTACAACCTTCAGAAGAACAGTAACAAGTTGCATGTTTTCATAGTTAAATGCTATACGACTCAAGCCACAGTGTCCATTATGTTATTAGTACATTATATGCACATAGCCCTTTAAATCATGGGGTTTTATGTGCATGCTAGCAGTGCCCGAGCTGTGCCTTGGACTACCCCAGGAACCTCCACCTGAAAAAAGCATTTAGCTGTATACCTGACTGATCATGCAAACTGTGGATTCCAGAGAACAGATTTAAAGGCTTTTCAATAAGCATGTTGTTTTCCTGAAGTATCTCTCAAGTTACTGTACTTTCACGAGGCGCTGCACAGCATCTGGCCTGCTATAACTGAACTAGGATGAGCTGTGGGCCTAGTGGAAATGTAAACAAAGATGCATTTGTTTAAAACCCACAGAAAGGAGCTTAAGGTAGTAAGATTAGCTTGTACTCATGAAAAGCTAAGGTTGTGTGTACAGATCAAAGTTCAGAGGATGAGCATTAAGACAGAGTATACTCAACTGTGTTGCCCATGCTTGAATGTCTCATGCCACCTGAAAGCCCATGGGTATCCAAGGCACCTACATGAAGTGGCAACTGAAGTTCACAGACCTGAACTGACACCAATCACCTGTGTTGTAGAGAAATCTTAGCACTTCCTGTAGCTATGATGGAGCTCTAGACATGCAAGTGTCCATATCTGGGTGAATTGAATAGTTCTCTAAGGCTCCAATTACTCTATTACCTACAAATCACTGGACTGTAATGGCAAAGCAGCACACCAAGATCACAAACACACTTCTATGCTGCAAAGACCAAATTTAGGTGCCCGAATCTGGAACTAAATTCTACCCTGAGACAACACCACTGGCCTGGTGAAAACGGCAAAGCACCTCTAGGAGATCTTTGCCCCACTTCTGGGGTGCCAGCTGGGTGCCAGGTAAGATAACCCAGTGTATCTCAGCTAGCGCTATGTGCCTACATCTATTCAACATCATGTATCTGAGTCCAAGGACGTACACAGGCTAATGTCAGATGCTTGTATGATAGGTGGCTTCCTTCCCTCCTACCTTTGAATGTTCAGCTGGAGCGTAACTTAAAGCATAAATGAAAACCTACAGGAATGTGATCTGAAGATTACTGAAGGAAAGACAGTGTTCTGAGTGTTAGCTTTTGTGAAAAGTATAAATATACATTGCAAGAGTTTTCCCAATGTATGCCATTATATTATAGATATATCATGTTTTTCCTATATCAAAAGTTCTGAAGCTCCCTGACTCAAAAGATGTATTTCTGAGCATTCAAAATGCTCCTTCAAAATGCTTTGAATATTTTTAAATATTTGGCAAATATAGAAAGGGTAGAATTAGCAAGGCTTTATATAATATCCAAAGCGCTGCTAGGAAAGACCTATGTGCATGCCATACACCTTGATTGACAATAGGTCATTAAAATTTATTCTCATAAGACTATGTGCCCATAACTAATGGATTAACTGTAAAGGTATATGTTCTTATAAGCGAAGATTAATTAGTTATCCGTTTGGATAGGGTGCACTGCTCATTTTTCAAATTCAGCTAAAGGCAGTTTAACTCTGTTCAGTAAGTTTCTGCACACACTGGGAAGATCTTTCCATAGTTAATAGTTCAGTTCACTACATACGTGTTTGTGAGTATGTTGGATTTTTGCTCTCTTCAGCAAATGCTACAGTTCTGAAATGTCAAGGTACTTACTCTGTCATTGAAAAAACCCACTGCTAACAAAACTGAGCCTTTCCACAACTCTTCATTGCTCACTTCAGCAAAATTTCCTTTGAGATTAATGGGAAACATGCCAGAGTAATGACAGCAGTGATCACAGGAGATCACCTCAACCCAGGTAATGTGAAAGTAATAACCATGGTCACACCAAGACCTAAAGTATTGGTATTTCAGATAGACTGCCCACCATTTAAACCACAGGGACCAGTCCCATACATCAGCCACTTCTACATCAGCATAATTTTATTTAGCTGAATTGTTGGCTTGGGTAAACTGAGATAATTCTTCATAACTTTAACAGAACTATTGACTAACTATAACAAGTCAGTGCACACTTTATATGACTGAATAATACAGTTTTAATTAACAAGTCTTTCACACCTAAAGGACTCCATGGTAATACACTAGTCTATACTCACAAAGAATCTGGCTTGATTCAGTGTAAATACAGAGGCTTTCTTGGGAGATAAGAATCACACACTGGGTCAGCTCCACAAACAAAAGGTACCACAAGACATACACTACCCTTTCAGCTTAAATTTTGAATGAGGCAGGGCTTCTTTTTTTTTTTCCTTTCTCCCCTGAAGTTTCAACGTTTGTGAGATGTACAAATGAGCTGTGATCGGCTGATGAAGTATTGAAACATTTATGACATAATGAATATGTCTGACAAACCTGCTGAAGCTGCTTTGAACGAGGGGGAAAAAAATGTTGACAAGATTAATATAACTTAAGTTGCTACAATGACAGAAAACAGGAAGCCTGTCTTAACCCACCGTCTGTTGGGCTGAGTCCGCGGGCTGCCGAGATCATGGAGAGGGACGGGCTGCTGTGCAGGGACCTGATGTAGTCCATGTAAGGGTTAATGTATGGGTGAGGGGTGCTGAAGGGAGACTCTGAGGTTGCAGCTGGATTTCGGTGTGGGGAAATTCTAAGGAACGGAAGCTCAGAGTATGTTGGGCTGCTAGATAAGGCAGAAGGCCTAGGAAGTAAAAAGGAAGAAACAAACAAAAACCAGTCAGGTTATCTATATGATAAACTACTGTAAAGGTAACACATTTGTTTCTCAAAGAATAACAACTGGGTTACACATGTAATAACTTCCACAAAAGTCCACTGCCTGGAAAGAAAAAGGACAGAAAATGAGTTCTTTTCTCTACCCATTCTTAGGAATGTAAGTCTGACCAATTTTAACATGAGTTTATATTTGGTTTAATCTTTACATCCTTCAATACCCTTTCCCCATGAAGTTCAGCAGAAAATCACTTTAATTAGCGTGAAATACGCACCCTGTATATACCACATATTAATTACTGCTGCAGTACAGAAAGCATACTGCGATGCTGAATCATTTACATCTTCAAAAACCGCATGGCTATTGGATAAAGAGTCTTGAGAGCAACACTGTACCCACTCCCTTCTTTTGACAGCTTGCTCTTGCTGAAAGTGCAAGATTGCAGGTATGTAGAGAAGTAATTTCAGAACACGCAAACTTGGGAAGCCATTGAGACCGCTGTATCCGTTGGAGCATTTTTTTATTGGTTTACTTTCCCATGAAAGACACAGAAAACGTGGTGGCAAAGGAAGAAAGATAGCTGCATATGTTTGTTTTTAGCATGTCACCAGAGGCTTTAGCAAGACCACATTAATTAACCACCTTGCTCCTGTGAAGGGAGAGCTGTGGTGCCTTCTCAAGCTATGTGTATGAAGCTGTGACGAACCATGGCTGAAAGCAGAGATCACAACTGACAGAAGATAAATAATCTGCCATCACTCGCCCCATCATCCTGTCTTGTTGATATGACACCGTCTGGGCTCCACATGGAGACCCTTCTCTCGCAGCATCCCACCTTCAAAGGCGCAAGAAAAAGCCGAAATTTCATCAGAGGGGGTTGGAGTGCTTGCCCTTCCCAGGCTGCTCTTTGGAAAAGGACAATGATTAAGCCTGTTACACATTTGCTGTAGTCCAATTGGTTGACCCAAACTAAATGCCTTTTTGTCCCTGTTTTTCAATTAATTTAGCATATATACAGCACAGACACAGACAGCAGCTGTGAGAGCAGTGAGGGCAACCTGTTCCTTTCATGCTGATTGCTTACATAGAATAATTAAACAAGAAATGTGGGATTTTTTCCTTAAACATACATGTGCTGCGATCAACGGAGATAGCTGTCATCATCTAGAAGGCCAACAGGAGCCAATTCTGCCCTGCCATCGGCTCAGAAATGCTGCTGTTCGAGTGGGACAAAGATCGAAGTTACAGACTCCTAACACGACATTGACTTCCCTGCCACTACGTCCATGAGGGCTCACAGCTTCTGGGGAAATAAAGATTTTTTTCCCTCTTTTCCCTTCCCTTCCCTTCCCTTCCCTATTTGGCTTTTGTATATTTCTTGCCCTCCTCCTTTTTGCGAGCTAAACCTGTTTAGCCTTCCTGTATGAAGTTCCCTCCTCTCTCCAAAGTTTGTGGGAGAGCTGCATTCATGTGCTGGCAGCAGGTACCGGCAGCGCAATTGCTCTTTTGTCACCGGAGCCAGTGACCCCCGCAAAGCCCAGCCACTCACCAGTACGCCTTCACCATACTTAAACTGCACTGAGAACCCTGAAACCAGAAGCTGTTTTCCACCCCCATGCAAAACAGGCATCTCCTTTCCTCAGAGAACTTTTTCTCTGCGTGGTTCTGAAGCACCTTTGTTATATGGAGGAAATGCAGCTTTACTCTGGTTGGTCCTGTGAAACCCGACCAGCCGTGAAGCATCTGCTGTCTCGCAGCTCCCTGTCAGGCTGAGCGGGGAAGGCAGGAGCCTTAAAACTCGGGTAGTGCATGGAGCAAAAATACCACAGCTGGATATCACATTACAGAGTGAATTTCCCATCCTGGCAATGAGGAAAATACAGCAGTATAACAAATCTAATGCAGGAGTAAGAAAGGAACTAAGTTTCAATGTCATTTTACAACTAATGTTTTCTGATGTGATCTCAATTCAGAAGGAGTTAGAAACCCAAAGAGAGTACAAGCAAGCAGGAGCCCTGGCCTTATCTGGTGCATATCAAACAGAAAACTGTTTAAAAGCTTTTGCAAGAAGGCTGAAAGTCTGTATCAGCCTCAGCGATTCCCTCTCCAGCTGGACAACAGCCAAATGCTGCCGCAAGAGCAAGATTAAGAGCCAGGCTGTCAGCTTCTCCCTCCAGATCCAATGGGAGCCATTCAAGGACACCGGGACTCCACCACTTCTCCTCCTCCTCAGCCCTGCCTCTTCCTCTCTCTGCTCCTCTCTGCTCCTCTGAGCTGCCCAGGATATTAGGGAAAGGGCACTGACCTGGGTAACAGCAGGCATATCGACCATATGATCAGAAGCTCAAATAAGGACTCGTCCAATTCCACATAAAATTCCCAGCTCTGGGCTCTAATGTTTACTAATCTCTCTCCAACATCTGATCTTCATGTGCTGGTGTTAACTTCATTCCCTTCCAGCCCATACTTTCCTCACTCTTCTGTGTTGCTAGACCCACCCTTCCCTACAGTCCGATTTTCCCTCCTTCACAGTTCTGCTCTCAGCTCCCACTGTCTGCTCTTCTGATTTATTCCGATAGATGTCACATATCCTTCCCTTCTTTCACCTCCATGATAAACTTCAGTATTGCTTCCTTCACTTCAAGAATGGGTGCAGCCAAACACACTTCTTATTTGCTGTGGCTTTCCAGTACTGCCTCTCATCTTTATGTTGCAAACCTCTGCGCACCAACGAAAAGCGACTTTGTCCCATGTACCTAACAAACAGTACAGCCCAGGAGCAGCTCTGCAGATGCTCATTCAGTGACAAGCAAATCAAATCTCCAGATGTGGGTGCCAATTTCCCCACCACCTTTATTTCATGCGTATTTTGTCCCCAGCTTTGGCAAATGATGTTCTGTCCTGGATCTGAGACTACTTTGCAGGGCCCGATGAGGCTTCAGCATGAAAAAAAAGACACAGACATTTTCAGTGATACTGCCTGAAACTTTATGCCTTGCTCTGCATCCTCTCGTACATAGGGATTTTCCTGCTCAATGGCATACTTGGAGTACTAAGGCTTCCTTCAGAAAGAGAGAGAGAGAGATAGTGAAGCAGATGCATGCTCTTTTCTTACTCAGGACCTTTGTGTCTACTCCTGGAGATCCTGCAACTCAACTCAAATATCATACAAAGCCTATCATACTTTCCATACTTACTTGAAAGTCGGAGGTCTCCAAGTCTGGTAGTAAAAGAGACCCTATGATTGTGTTTCATCACAGCAATTTTTATCCTGGCACATTAGGCTGATTGTATTACACTACACTTGATTGCAGCTACAGCCCTGACTTATAAAAGAGAAGCAGCAGAGAAGGAGGCCAGGAGCAAAGACTGGCCCCCTTTCTCTCCAGGCTGCCTTTCCACTCACTACACTAAGGTGCCTTCTAAGACACAGGTTTTCCCAGTCCCCTCCTATCTCCATCCTGCCAACTCTTCCCTGTCCATTGCCCTGGAGAATCTTGACTGCTCGGCAGGAGAACGGCGCATGTGTGCCGAGGCAGTGAGATCACTGTGAGGTCAAGCAGGTGTATTTTTTCCTATTAGTCATGACACTTCTGCTTGATGAATGTGGCAGAGGTGTCTGCAGAGTCTTAACAACTTAGGTGCTCACAGCAGCAGCTGCAAACAACATGAGATGAGCAGCAAATCACAAGATGTGTGAAGCCACTTTTTTCTTTTTTTTTTTTTTTTTTTTTAAATGCTTACCCTGGCCACTGGTGAGCCACAGGTGAGCTGTGTGTAAAACTTCAGGCATTACCAATGAAAACAGTGTGTCATTTCGTTTTGCTGCTTACAGCTGCAAAAGATGAACTCTGCACAAGACAACTGACTGGCACCAGGCTTGGATTTTAGCTGCCACAAGACCAGAACGAAGCGCAATTCCCTTTTCAGCTCATGCAGTTCTTTCTTTTTTTTTTTTTTAAACTGGTGAAGGAAGAGCACAGCAATCTGGAACTGAGGTGGCAAGCATGAATGAGTTGTACATATTTCCAATGGATTTGCATGCACAGATCATTGCCTACTGAAAGGATCACTCATTTTTTCCATCAGCAAAGAGACTTGTGGGTGGTAGTGGTGTGCCTCATACCACATACTTTAGGTTGGGTTTTTTACCTAAGCATGAGCCAGTTTTTCAGTGAAGGAGATCAGATGCTCCAAATCCAAGAGGCAATCCTGTCCCTTTCTTTGGTAGTAACAGAGCGGCTAACTCATGGAGGTGAAATACTGCCGCATGGCTATAACGAGAGGTACAAAGCCCCAGGTAGGTAAGCACGCACAGAGCTTGGTCAAATACATGGTCCTCCAACCACCCTCTCAGTGCTATCTGACAGGGCTCAGGAGCAGAGTTTCAAGTCTCTGCCCATGTCCCTGGTGCAGGGGAACGAGCTGTGGCAGGTGGCAGTTTAGCTCTGGCTGGTAGGCCAGACAAGGCACGGACTAGTCCCTACCTTATCATGTTCTTCCCTTTAACTTGCACCTCTCCTCCTACCTATGTTCCTGAACTGCTCCAGTGGCACAAGGCAGAAGGAAACTGCAGGCGGGGAGATACAACTTCCTTGAATTCTGTACATTCAAATAACTAAAATATCTGGAAATTCTGAGCCTCTACAACTGACGACTGACAAAAATATTAGTGGCTACTTTCCAAGTTAATAGACCAGTAACAGTCCAGAAATTTCACAAGAAAACAAGAACACTGAAATCAACTTTCCCGTTCTTTTTTCACTCCCTTACCAACCAAGTTACGCAGTTTTATCATTTGTGTAGACCCAGTGAAGAGCCAGGCAGAGGACCAGAGGACCCAAAGTACCATGAAAGCATCTTACCTGGATTTACACTTGTAATCAAGTAAGTAAGAGTGGTTAGCCCAGGAGTTTAATGAGAGGACATGGGAGGAAGAGACTGAGTGCAGGGTGCTAGGGCGAAGCAAACATCGGCAGCTCTCTAAGGCACGAGACAAGGTTAATCCCAGACATGTCCCATGTCACCAAATCTGAGCAGAGTGACCAGAGCCAGGTGCTGATAACAGGGTCCACGAGCAGTCTGAGACAAGGCAAGGTAACAAACCAGGTCCAGGGCAGGGGGTAGTTAAGTACAGAAGAAGATAGGACCGAGGACAGGACAGGAAACAAACTACACTATAGCTCTGAGGGGTCTATCCAGGAGAACAGGTACCTAGAGCACAGGTTCTGAGCTCAGCCAGAAGCAGAACGAGACATATAACATAGCTCAGACAGGAACTAAAGGCCTCAGGCTGAGCTTAAAAAGGGCTTCTGGGTGCATGGGGTGTGGGTCTCAGGTGAGGCTGCTGAAGACAATTATGGCTCATTAGTGGCCTCAGGGCCCTCACACTGGATTTCCTTGCTTTGGAGTCCTTAAACATGAATAGACATGCCAGAACATCAATATAGCACACACTGAAAAGTACATCGGGCCCTGGGGAGCACAGTGACCCCCACACTTGTTATAGAGGACTCTTAAACAGCA
Source organism: Zapornia atra (assembly GCA_013400835.1). NCBI lineage: Eukaryota > Metazoa > Chordata > Aves > Gruiformes > Rallidae > Zapornia > Zapornia atra. Next base: position 41,377 of record VZTU01031856.1, read on the forward strand.
CTGTTTCCTGGAAGCAGAGGTAAAGCCACTCAGGACAGCCACACAGGTCTGTGTCACAGGAAAATCTGGATGAAATTTCGAGGTTGGTTTGGTGTTAGAGAAGTGATCTGTCATAAATGGTTTCCAAATAGTTTTAAGCCGTGCTTGGGCAAAAAACCTCTTCTATGCACAGCCCATCTTAAAAAAAAAAGAAAAAAATTCATAGCAATTTAAGCATTTCCTGACTTTAAAGGAAACTATAATTCCAGGACTGGAAATTTTAATGCCAAGGTTTGTCCTGATAAATTTTTAAATGGCTCTTTTATGAATCTGTTGAAAAATACATTTATATTGAAAACAGCAAGTGATCCTTAACTATAACATTGTAAATATGACACTGAGCTGAGGTTACAGATGGAACAATAATCTATCTCACAGAACAAAGCTTGTCAACGAAGTGGGATGAAATATTGTAACATAACCTAATTTATTATTGCCTTTTCATCCATCTTGTTATATTATGAAAGTGTCAAAGTTCAAACCTCGATATTTAATCATTTAACAGTACGTTATTCAATGCTGGAGCAAGCATTGATGGCATAACTCTCATACCAATGATATCCACACTGTTTCTCTGATATGTGTTCAATTCAGCCCTGCTTGGAGAACTGAAAAGCATTAAACTCAATAAACTGCCTATGATCCGTCTCTTCTTCTTTTTCTTTTTTTCTTTCTCTTTTTTTTTTTTTCCCCTGGAATAATCTTCTGATGGCTGCCCCAAAACATTAACTCTTATTTCTAGTAGAAAATGAACTAACAGAAAGGACTTTCTTGCTATGTAGTGACCCCTATTTAAAGGTACCCATCTCAATTCCTTTGGTAATACCTCCCATGTTAAATGAGATTTGTTTAATGACGTAGAGGCTTGTACAGATTGACCCTTCAGCACCAGCAGTCAACAACTGGCTAATAAAATGTTTTTATATCAAGAAAGCTGAGCTCTAAGAAAGTAAGGCTTGATCCTGGAAATATAAGTGAGAACTATTCTAATACTTGTGATTAGCACAAATGATCAAGTCACTCCACACTGTTACAAGCACATCTGGGTTTGTAGGTGCTTAATAAATCAGGGTCAGGTAGCTAACTGCATGCCCAAATGATACAGAAAAATTAAGTTAAATAAACATCCTGCTGCCCAAAATCTTTAGTTGCTATTGTAAGGTTTGAACCTATAGAAACTGCAGTCAGCGGGAAACTGTCCACTGATTTAACTGATAAAGCTTTTAAGTGGTCATGGACACGATCTTCATAACCACAAAGTGCTGACCCAATTCTGCTCCCAAGAGCCACCAGTAAAACTGTCAAGGGTTTCAATGCGAAGTGAGTAAGGAGTATTTTTACAATGCAATTCCACAGTCCCTTTCCTCTTTGTCCTTTTAATTGAATTTGTAAATAAACAGACCCCTATAGTATGGGAAATAATATAAACTTCTACTACTTTTTTTTCCACCCAGAAATTGTTTCTTAAAATGGGTAGTCTGTTCCCCTAAAATCACTCAGTGCCTTAAAGCTGCTCCATTTCGTTCTTGTACTAAGCAAAGCGAAGCAAATTATTTAGAACCTTTAAAGAATTAAAGAGTCAATGCATAGAAAAGTCAGTACATACTTCATGTACTTCATGTAAAAAAGCTCAAGTGCTACAAAGAGGTAAGCTGTATTTTCTTAGTGGTGCAAACGAAGAAGAGGGAAAATGAGAACATGGTTAAGCCCTAATATGGAAAGAACCTTGATTTCCTCTACTCTATTCCATGTTCCAACACTTAGTCCGTATTTTGCTCGCTTTTCCCCCAAAATTAACACTGGAAACATAGCCAGTATGGGGAAGTCAGTCACAGAAGCATTTCTGGTAGCAATCTTCCATTCTGTAGATACACATAAAAATAAATCATGAATGGGTCAGTGCCTGTGTAGTTTACATGTAAGAGGAGCTAGATCAGGGTTTAAGGTACACAAGCTCTAGTTTGGTTTCCATAAACCTATTGTTGTACCACCTTGGACAAGTTTGTTGACTTCCCACCTGTAAAACTGGCAAAGCACTTAAAGTGCTCATTATCTACAGTGGAAAGGTCAGACCAAGAGGTACTACGTTACTAATATTTCCTCACTGAGACAAGGACAAGGCTTTACATAACCTCACTTTGGGTTAGAACAAAACCTTTCTCCCTCGTGAAGCTAAAAGGTATAGTTGCAGGGAAAAAAAAGACACAAGTGACTGTACAGGAAATGTTCATGGTGCTGGAAATCATGCACACCATTACCCAATGACCCAAAGCAAAAGAATATTAGTCTGGTTCCCCCTTCCTTCTTTGGGAAGTGTTAACATTATGTAGTTACAGTTAAAAATTGGCTACATTAATCAAGGCACTAAATCCCTAGTCAGTGACTGTATTCCTATTTTTCAACTGATGGACTGCCTGAACACAGACCCAGCTTTTTTTACATATGCTCTCTGCTACTTGTAACACTTCTTCAACATCCCAACCATCAGCTTGTGGATTCCCTTAAGAGGAGTTTGTACTGTAAAAAGCAATGAATATTCATTCTATCATTTAACATTTTGTTTACATAAGGTCAGCTGTAATGCTGGTGACCTTCAGCCCCACAGAAACACCCATGTTGACTACAGTGAACTCCTGCTGCTTCAGATGCTACTAAGTCAAGGTACATTCATTTCACTACACGAGTCTTGACTTGGAGTCTTGACGTGCATTCTTTAAACATTTATGAAAGTATACTTTTGACTTTTTTTTTTTTTGCAAAATGCAAATAAACCCTTGTACTGTCACCTAGTATTTCTCCAAATCAAGCCCAGGCTGCTGCTTCTCCTTTTCCCATGATGGCAATCACCCCACAACAAGCTGCCTCCCCTTTTCCTTCTCCATCCATCCTACCACCGACATCACTGCCTCCAGGCAGTCCTCTGAAACACTGTCTACTTGGCCTTTGCACTCAGAGCATCCCAGCTTGCCTCTCCTTCCTCCCAATCCTTCTCAGGACTGCTGCAAGGAAACTGGTGACTAGGGAGAGGATTATGTGGATTTACTTGGCAATTTCTTTGCTTGTACAAACAATGGGGGCAAATATACAAAAACGTGTCCGACTCTAATCACTCCCCCCAAACTCCACTTGCCTTTTCGACTTTGAGCAGACATCCTCTTGCAAATTTTGTGGCAGCTGTGTAAGCTTTTACTGCCCCAACTATGATGCTGGTGCCCCCTTCCCAGCAATTACGGCCACCTGCCCCAAGCACAGGCAGCACATATCTGCCACTAACCACTTCAGCACACAGTCTCACTAAGCCAGACCAGAGATGGAGCAAAGGCACACCATCTGACTGTGATGAGGGACCAGGAGTAATCTTCAGGGTGAGGAAGACAGCTGGGCTGGTAACCCCTGGGGCCATCAGAGACGACTCACCAGAGTTCATTTGCCAAAGCGGCCTGACCTCCAGCACTTCCTGGCAGAGCTCCTTGTATTTGCGCAACACTCAGCAGAGCTCTGATCCTGCTTGGAGCTGTTGGATGTTGCAGCAATGCAAACAGTAAACAGAAGTCATGCTAACAAGGCACGCTGTGTTTTCCATCCCTTGCTTCTGGTAGAGCCTTACTGAGGCACTGCCTTTCTTCTCAGTTCTCAGTGACATCTGCGAACCAACTATAAGCAGGGTAAGACCCAAGACTTACATAGCACCTCCAGTCTCCGTGATGGTAAATTTTTGTTCCTCTGCCTTCAGCCAGTTCCAAGTCTATTGACTTGTGGTCATTAATGTACCAAGGAAAACATACTAATGCTGCATTTGATGCATAACTCATGATCACGACTATAAAACAGATGCACATGACAAGCAAATGTTTTTTGAATAAATCCTGGGAAAGTGTTGCCATATATTGGAAGAGGGACTGCCATGGACCTCAACGTACCATTCCCGTTTCAAACTATGTTGTATCACAAAGTGCAGCACGAAAATCTAAAAGGTCTGCAGCATATTCATTACCTGCTGTTATTAATAACAGACTGGACAGTGAAATTACCAATCGCATTCCTACAGCAAACTCTGCTGCTCTGCATTTCTCTTTTGATGCTCTAGAGGTGGTCTCATTTGCTATTCAAATGCTAGCTAGCCTCCTCTCAGCTACAGGCAGGGCCTGCCATCTCTTGAAGCCTTTAGCCACAGTGGCACCATCGTATGAGTATGTGGGCATATATAAATCCTGACGGCATCCATGTACCCCTTTCTTCCTTTCCCCTTACTCTCCCCTGCAAAAGAGGGGGTCAAAGGAGTGTCAAAAGCTTTCTGACACTTAGTACTGTTAAGACAGCTAATTGAATAAACATTCATTTAGCATTCACTCCTATTTCACTGATGCATTATGAGAATGAGAAGAATTTTATTCCCCTTCTCCTCCATCCTCCCCCTTCCTCAGGAGTGCCACTAGCTGTTATCGCGGTGACTAATGTGCTGTATGTGGCCATTATAGTCTTCAACTTTGAAATTACACCCAGGATGAACGATAGGCTCTGCCTGTATGCTGATTGGAGTTGGATGATGATTGATTAGAAGAAAGTCAGACTACGTAGCCATGCAAAAAGAACTGTACTAAGCCACGAGCTTAAACACTAAAAAGCATTTCACCAGTGGCTTCAGAGCTATTAGATGTTTTCATACGAACAACATTTCGCACATCCAGGTTTGCGCATTTTATCTTTATTCTTTCAAATCCTGAAATTGCTTGGATAAGAGGGTTTTATATATATATTTATACACATTTCTAAGAGGAGCCTGAACTTTTAGGGGAAATTGAAGAGGCTTTGTGTCAAGTACAGCTAAATCCAGCCTTTCTATATCAAACCCCTGCTAGAAAATTACTGTGCAGATGATAAGGCTGAAAGATATAATAAAAAGTGACTCTACTCAATTTACACTGCAATATTGGTATGACTGAATATTTTTCATTCAGGTGACTGATAAAATCACTAAACTGTATTGCAGATAAATAAAGGAGGCTTCTGTCAAGAATAAGCACCATTAATCATGAAGTCTCGCCCTCTGAGTGGCTGTGCTATGCAACTGCACAAATGCACCATCACAAGTGGCATGTGACCCAGTGCTTCCTTTCTTCCCCTGGCTCCCTGGTGACCCTGTCTTCTTAGGAAAGTTTTTTTTTCTTTTTTTTTTTTTCCTTAACTGCCTTTACAACATTTGGAAGTCCTTTAGTATCTTTTCCATTCGAGTTTACACGTGACTGCAACTGAAATCTAAATTTCAGCAACAATGCGTTCAGCTAAAAATTGATCCCCTGAGACAAATGAACCAATGCAGACTCCGGCCGCATTGCTGTAAATCCAGTGTTACAGTGAGAAGTCCGTATTTAAACTGGTGAAGATGAGACCTTTGTAATTCTACAGCTGAAGCAAGTAGGAAAATTTTATCAGCTCCCCCAAGCCTCCTTCTTCCCCTTTTCTCCCAAAGCCCCATTTTCTTCCCAGTTTCATTCCTCACATTCGCTGTTTCCACAGACGTGGCGTGTTTCTTTTTTGAACCTGCAAATACAAAATTTCTCAGCACTGCACAAGCACCTGGGCAGAACCGATGGGTCTCCTTTCAAAAAAAACCGACTTTTAGATTGCTAAAACTGGACATGTGCCACAAGAAACTATTATCCCGCAAAAGCACAGTCATACAAAAAGAAAACCAGACAACTTAGGTAACCTTTTCGTAACCTGTTTCAGAGCAAGTGATGATTCAATAGTGGCCATGTTATTAAGCCGGAATGAAGCAGTGCCCTACACACTAATGAGGTTAAAAAATGTAGTTAGGTCTTCATGTTAAAGGCACTTAGCAAGCAGTTTGCTTGGTGAAGACCAACTGTGTGTTGGAGCAGAGGACTAATCACACAGGCAGGAATCAAATCGACTGGAAGAATTAGGAGACTTGAGGCCCCGAGGAATGTAATTCATGCAGAAAAGCAGTTGTCAGAGTGAGGCCAGGGAACTGTGTGGGAAGAAAGCAAAATAAACAGCTCAACAAAGAAAACAAAGACGCTCAAAGAGTGGCTTTTCTAATGCTTGAGTACACTGAAACTTCAGTGGGTGCATATGACAAAAACATCATCAAAGGGGACCTCTACACAAGCAATACACCGGTGAATGGTGAGCTGGTTCAAAACCACTCAGAAAATGCCCGAAGGTCTTTAAAAAACAACCTTAAAGTCATTACACACAACAGGGAAAGTGAAGACACCTACCAGAAAAACATGCAAATGGTAAAAACCTAAGAAGAGTTGAAATGGTTTCTGCAATTACTCCCACTTTCTCTATCGCTCAGAGATCAGACGCAGCCCGCGCGCAAAGAGCGCTCCTGCCTATGTGCAACGATACTCTCCTTGGAAAACCAGCATTGCTAATTGGGATCCACTCCCGCAGCCCGAGGGCCAGGAGACCGCATCCACCGCGGGGATTACCTGCCCGGGCAGAAGAGCTTCAGGCTGGTCCTGAATCTCCACAAAACTCACGTGGCATGCACAGGAAGTTTTCCTTGTGACGGGTATGACCCGACAGTAAAGATTAAATATTTGTGAAATATTCTGGTCATCAGTTTATTACAAAGCTTAATGTTTCACAAATACTCTGTTTTCTCAAAAAACGGTATCTTGAACTAAAGGGTTATTAGTCACATAATTTAATGTTTTGAAATTTTTAGACAATGAAGCCTCTGTCACTGATGATTTTTCTAAGCCCTCCCTACCTCGCACTGGAGAATGCCATGTTCACTACTGCTTCAGCAAATTTAAACTACTCTTCTTCCCTTAACTCCTTCCTTGGTGGGACCAAGGCAGCGGTAAGGCAGGCATTCCTTCTCCTGGCTAAGTACCTAAAAAGCCTTTCTCGTTACCTCAAATGAACACTCTCTTCAATGTCTATCTGCCATGCCAAGAAATATTCTTTTTCCAAATTCAAAACCAAAGCATAACCAACCCTTCAGCTTTCTGTAAGTAACGTCCACAGTATCACAGAACTTAAATTTAGGAGAAGAGAAAAAGTTTTTCTTCAATTCTATTTTTATATGCTAAAAAAAAAGATCTTAAATGTTAAAAAAAAAAATCAAGCTGGCAACAACAAATAAAAAAAAATCAGTAAGTGTCTCTCCTGTTGCACTTGCTATTTCAATTTGGTTGTGAAGGAAAGACTCAACTAAAATTCTAACTTTGAAGGAGTGCAACCCTGACAGAAACACTTATGTGGAAGTTCAGCATTAATAATTTCTGTCGAGGTGTGGCTGGATTTGCTTTGCACCTCTGTGCTAACATTAGCAGAAGGTCCAAAATTGATATTCATGAGGATTAGTGATTACTACCGAACCGAGATTACAAGCTAGAATTTCTCACTTAATACTACTTGCAGCAGGAAAATAAATCATACAGATGGACAGAAATTTGTGTTAAAATTTTCTCTACGTACAGAAAACACACAAATTGTTTTCTGAAATGCCTCCTTCCCACTGCCCTAAGACAAATCCATGATTTGGGGAAGGAAAGGTATTTTGAAAGCGTGCCTCAGTGACAGTACCAGACGTACAGAACATGTGTATAGTATCCTCAGGACTGCGAGTTAGGGAGTGACCCTACCCTATGGAAGCACAACTGCTCCTGAACTTCTCCCATCCTCCAAGCACCACTGCAAATAGGAGGCAAGCCACAGATCAGCACCAGCAACCATGAGGACAGTAGGACTCCCAGTTACACGATGCAGAACTGACATCAAATGTGAATGCTGGTAAACCTAAGTTAGGAGGGGGAAGAAAGATACTCTGCCAACAGTCGTTTTTGGTATTTTCTCTGCCAATTTCAAAGGTCCAGGTGTGGGAGCTGGCTGGAGCGCAACCAAATCAGAGTGGGAAAACACTGAGTTCTCATGTTGGGCTAAGAAGTTTTGTCTCAGCCAGCCCTGCTTCTTTATTTGATCCTGCAGGCACTGAAAGCCATTGTGGTACTGCGTAATCCGCACAAGTCAGTTCTCACGAATAGTGGCTGGTACACCACAGCCAACAGAAGAAACGAGATAAAGGCTTTACACTGCTGTTCCTGCTTTATTTGTGCCCAAAACTGAAGCTACAAATGCATTTATTGAGCAAAGCTGTAACTTTGAACAGCCTCAAGAATCAGAAATGGGTGGGAACACCACTTCTAATGGGGCCATAGGAGAAAATGTGAAAAACAAGCATTAAGTGTAAAGCGAATTAATGTTCTGGTTGCACATTTTTACAGAAGTAGTAACTTCAACATTGAAGCTGTTGAAGTAAACACACTAAATCTAAACACATTTAAATGCTGGAAATATCATTTCCCTAAACAAAATAAGAAGCTATGTGCGCAGGTAAAAACCACAGAAGGGAATAAAACTGGCCAACTTCTGAGACACCTGCACCAGCAGGACAGCCCAGACATTTGTTACCTCAGCACCTTTGCAATTCAATCTAATCACAGGAAGAGAAACACAGCACCCACAAAAGATGTGAGGATTGAAGCCTGACATCCAAGGAATGAGTACAGCAAGCAGAGACAGAGGCAGCTGCACAAGCTTTCTTGGCACTGCCTTGATGATGTACACTGACAGTGATCTTCCAGGGTGAAGCAGAGAACACACAATTGGCCCTGGTCATTCAGCTCCTGCCCTCCCCACCAAATCTGTCTACAATATTGTTAAATGGGGCTATTTGCGTTGGTGGCCTCTATAAACTGGACTAGACTATCAATCTTTTATTCCACAGGCCAGTGGAAAAGGCATGATAAATCTAGGCTGAATTTCATCAGAAGACATGGCTCTGAAAGATGTGTATCTCTAAAGAGATAGCCACTTAAATCTGATATGTTTAGAAACTCTCCCTCATGCGAGATACTCCCTAATTTTCTGTTGATCCTTAACACTGACGGTCACAGCACCTCATAAATACTGCTTTCAAGAAGACAACGGGTCCTTCGGAAGCTTTGTATTCCTGGCTCATGGCCTTCAGGATGTTTTGCTTCTGCATCTAACCTCTGTGGGGTCTCCAGAAAATCACTGACACCCATATATGGTTAACTATAAATACAGTCATAATCTGTTGTAGGATCAGAGCTACACAGTCAGTGCTGGACTAAGGGACTAAGCAACTAAGCAATACATTTATGCCTGTCTTTAATAGCAACTTCATAGAACCCAGCCTCAATAAAAAAGCTGCTTCTAAAATCAGGTCCTAAGTCCTTCTTTGGTCATGTACAGCCTCCTAAGAGCAAAAATCAAGCAGAATAACATTTTTCTTTAAATCATTTCCTCTATTAATCAATAACATGAGTCACAAATGTTGGCCCAGCCTACCCTGAGGCACACGGATAAAACACCCATTGCGCACATTCCTCTGGGTGGTATTAGAGTCTTGTCTTTTTTTTCTAGCATCATATACTTGAGTGTACAAGAGGCAGCTAGTCTCCTGCATCTCAGAAGCACAGCCCACACCAGCTCAGGAGCCTGCTTTTTCTTACCAATGTAGATGCATACACAGATACACACACACACATATAAAAAAATATAGTGACTTGAGAAAGGGGTGACAAAAGGGGAAACAAGGTGTTATTTAACTTCTGGCTTTTTTTTTTCCTTTGGGAAAAAACTCTGAACTAAACTCAGTCCATAGTCTCAAGATTACAGAACACGATGCCTTTGTTGGGGGAGAAGACTCTCGGAATCGGGGAAAGATTATGGAGGAGTATGAAGATGTGCTGTCCTCCTACACTGCAGATGTACTACTCACTGTTCACATTTCATCTAGTTTATACCTACTCTCACTTTAGGGACTTTCCAATTCACAACACAGAAATCTCACCAGTACCCTTTTAAAAAAAAAGACCACAAAAAAAAAAAGGAGAAAGAAAGAAAGGAGAGAAAGAGAGAACGCTAAGACTGTAACATTTCAGTTCTCTTTGAAGCAAGATTTAACATGAGTGGAAGAATTGTACTGAAAAAAAAGGAGTCTGTCACAGTCCAGTACCTCACAGGCCACTGCAACAAGTTTGACAGCAGCCTCTATAGAGTTGGCTTGCTTCTGGTTCACTGCACGTGAATACCACAGTCAATATCTGCTCACTCGACTAATACTGCTGACTACAGCACAAAGAACACAGGAATTTTGTCCAAGAAACCACAGGCTCAGAGTCTCTGAATGTGTGCTATATTTAGAGTGTGCATTCTTTGCAGCTGATAACAGAATGAGATAATAGAAATTTCAAGCAGCCGAACTCTAGCACTGCTGCTATCCTGTGCAGTTTTTTGGTTAAATGTTAAATTAAGATCATGATCCACATGTTCTCAATGTTTTTTGTGCATTAATTTTTCCTACTTGTTTTGTTCGTGTTTCCTCTTATTTTTCGCCTTTCTCAGACTCTGTGTAGATCCTTAGGTTAGTTTTAACTGTGAAGATCTAGAATTACTCACTCCGTGATAAATGCAAGCAAAGACAGCCACCCTGTTATATAAGGAGGAAGCATGTATGCACGCACGCACACAAATAGGCACACTTGTACACGTATCCACACACAGGGAGCACCCCAGAAGCTCCAAGTCCTGCCTCAGTCCACAGAAAAGCGTTACCCATGAGAAGGAGGTGTCCTGAGGCATGACTTTGCTGGCCATTCATTTTGTTACCTTCGTCTCCTGAATTCATGCTGGTGTGAAAACCTGCCGCAGGGAACCACTTCTCACTGGCAGCCCAGAATTTGTCTAAGCATGGTTAACTACCCAGATGGGGTAAGCCAGCTAAGTGGCAATACCATACTGCTGAGAAACCTGTTTCTCTGCAGAAACCTAAGGCAAACCTCTCCAAGTGAAGAGCTCCGGCCCCACCAGACTAACCTGTGCCACCCTGCCTCTCAGGTGGGGATCAAGCAACCAATTCACTTTAGAGCAGCAGAGGAGCATTCCGGAGGGACCCCTCTTCTTCCTCACCCTACGTCGCCCTGGGAAGTTGCCCTGTGAGTTGTGGCTGCTACTGAGTGACCGTATCATGAGAAATGGTCAGCCAGCAGCCCGCCAGTGAAGGCATGCCTTTCTCATTAAGGCTGGGGGCTGCCGCCTCTCGAGTGCTTTTCCCAACACACACACACGAAAATAATGAATGAAAGATTTGGAGGAAGTTTCTGGTAAAGGATTTTTGACAAAACAATCCATGGCTTTTTCCAAGCTTTACCTTCTACCAAAATTTTCCTCTTATTTCAGTTGCTGTAGCTCCTCCAACCATCCCAAAACTCTAGCTGGCTGTACGAGAAGAACAAAGAGCCACTGTTAACGCAATATTTATCTACTGCTATTGTTTCTCCTTTATAAATCTGTAGTTCCTTGGCATTACAATTAGCTACTCCAGAGAAAATGATTATGTCACAAAGTATTATCCGCCACAGAAACAGATGAATGATGTGAACCAAATGTAATCTGGTGCGCTTAGAGGCAATTCTGTTGACTTTCATGTAAATGTGCTCGCTAAAAATGGGGATGGGTTTTTAGCAGTGAATCCTTATTTGATCTAGAATTTATTTGCAAGTGGAGACGAACTTTTAAATAAGACTTTTCTCAGTACTGTTTTTTCCTAATATGAAGAGAGCAAATCTGTGAGAAATACATGAGAGTTTGAGTGTGCAGGAACTTTAGACTACAGCTTTCCTAAAGAAATTAATATAATTAAACTTAAACAAACCAGCTACATTCAAAAATATTTACCTATTTTTAACCGACATTTTAACCAACCTTTTTTTTTCCTTTGAAGTGTCTAAACCAGAAATGTAAAAGAATCATATATATCCTTTTCTTCCCACAATTCAAGGCTACCAAGGGTTTGCCTTCCAAGCTTTTCCCAGCTTCAGTTTTTAAAAACAGTCTGTTTCTGAAGCTACTCTGCAAGCCTGCTTGCAATGGAGAATTTACAACCTGCGAAGTCTGAAGGTAAATATTACTAAACAAGTATCAACAGCTAAACAAAAAACTCATTCACTATTTTAAATAATGCAGCAGCATACATTGAGTGGGAGATGGCAGCTCTGGTCTAGACTCAGGCTTCATCTCTGCTTTGTGAAAGGCCTGGCACTGGCAGATAGCTATCTGCTGAAGCTTACGCGCAGCTGCCTGGCCCTGCTATTTTACTTCTATGAGTTACCACCACCGTGCTGCTCGGCCACTAAGAAAAAGAGGCATACATGTTGCTTGCAGAGCCTACAACACAGTGTAAAACAAGCTGGGTAACCTCAACAAGCCACCATACCGTGTTTGCTGCCTTCTTCTCAGAGACTCACTATAAAAATTCTTCAGGCTAACTCTTGATGCTGCATCTCTCCACTTCCAGGGACAGGCTTCTCAGGCTGCTTCCTATTTAAACACAGGATTTCTCCCTGCTTACAGAAAGTACTTTCATGGATGGTTTTGGAAAGCTATATCTACAGTCATCCTTTCGTGTCCCAGGAGCTTCCCAGTCTTTCTTCTTTGATGGCTCCTGGCTAAACCATAAAACCCGTTCCAAGTCTTAAAGTAATTAAAGCCAATTCAACAAGGGATGTTTTTCACACTGGGTGGGGCTCTCCTTCCCACTGTGAAAGGATCAATGAATGCTCTGACAAGCTGAGTGACTCCTTGCCAAGTCTCCAGCTTAGAGGTAAAGCAGCAGGTAAAAGATTTAAGGGGTTTAAACACTAAGAATTTAAAAAGAAGTAAGAGCTTGGGAATGAAAGCGCAAAGGAAAAATCAAAATGTCAGTGATGAGGCTGGGAAAACCTAACCATCCTATCAAACTCATGGCAAGCAGTTTCTCTCACAATCAAGGATGTGTTGAGGAGCCAACAGTTTAATCTCCTTGTGCTTGGACATCTCCCATTGTACTGTGTGGTACAAAATCAGAGGCTGATGAAAGCTGAACACCTGGGCCTGACTTTCCTTTTCACCCTTGTGTAACTGGTATCTGTAAACATTACCTATGAAATAACATATCCAAGAATCAAACTCTCTTTTTATCGACTTGAAGCTGACTGCAAGCCAAACACATGCTTTGCCTCACCAGCAGTGCGTTCACAGAGCTCAAAGTATCTGTTCAAGGCACTCGTATTAGGCATGTGCACAACTATCTGTATGTGCATCATTCCAGGGCCTAAGACTGCTAAACTCGGATGCCACTAGCCTCCATCAGCAGTGAGGGAAGGGAGGAAGGGAGGAAGGGAGGAAGGGATGAAGGGAGGAAGGGAGGAAACCAAGAATGTTGGTTGGTTTCCTAAATCACTGTGGTAAAATTCATCGGTAGAGGTTTGCCTCTGCTTAAGAACTTTTTTTTCCCTTTTAAACTAATAAATAAAACCACTCATCCTGTCTAACTCAGATTTTTAAAAGTTGGGGGACTATGAAGTTATTTACACTTGCACTGTCATAATAATAGTGAAGACACCCTCATTCTTCCACTGTTCAGGCTAACAACTCTCACTCCAACAAAGCCAATGTCAAGAAAGCCAGTGTCTACAAAGGCATCAGGAAACTGGAAGAGTTAGCCAACAATAAAGTTTAGTATTCTGTTCTTGAGGAATAAGAAAAATAGCATGCTCAAAGTAATAATCTACGTTCAAATAAACAGCCTCAGCAGCAGCACGATTGTGAATCACTGCTCACTAAGCAGAGAAGGCACCGCACTACGGGATGGCCTAGCAAATGTCATGGACCAAAGCACAGCTTTGCTTCAGTTTCTCCTTTAGTACCTTACTTTATAAATAAATTTTGAAAATTAACAAAGAGCTAGACAAAAACAACAACAAAGAAAAAGCAAGGACTGAAATTATTAAAGCCATAGTTTCAGCATGTTTAAATCATATAATGTTTAACGAGTAATTTAACACATTAGTTCAATGAAAAAGCAGCAAAATTGGACTACAGTTTACTGGAATCCTTTTTAAAACCAAGATTCATGCCCTGAATTTGAAAAAAAAAGAAAAAAGAAAAGACAAGCTCCAGCTCTGATTACACCGTTCATATGTTGCCGCTAAGGAGTAATTTAAGTTTCATACATCCTCCCTGAAGTATAAGCTGAAGATGCACTGTAGAAATTTCAGGATAACTACACAGCCCTAACAAACAGATTGAGGTAACACAAAGTGACACATTTCAGTACATATTCATAAGGGTTGGGGGTTATTATTGGGCTGTAATTGCAGTTGTTCTAACACCTAATAAGCCATGGCTGGAAAAACAAAGGCAGGTTAATTTGTGATTTCCTCTACTCATTCAGAGGCAAATTAAGTGTCAAACAGCTAATACAGAACATATTTCATTTTATGAGATTTTAATTTAATTCTGCACCATATCATTGATGCCTTAATGTAGGGTGGTTTATCTAAGAGGAAGAGCAATTTATAAACCTCTTTCAATTGAAATCTTTAATGATAGAATACGATAGCATAATTACAGCAATGCCTGCTAGTTCTACTATACATAAGTATCTGTCAAGCAATTCCATCATAAACATAAACCCTTATTTTAGACGTTTATAACTCAAGTTACAAAATTTGGCTCCAGGCTGAAATTTGGGAGAAACCAGTTCTGCCCGTCAGCAATTAAACTACAAGAGTTATATATGTAAATACATATACATCTTTAGAGCTGCAATTAAGAGCTCTGTGTCACCTAAAATATGCCTCCCTTTTCTTTTTTTTCCTTCACTTGGCCATTGTTTAAAATTTCATGCACGTGTTGTAGGTATCATGTGGACAAGACCCTCTACACATTTTTTTCTGCACTTCTGTTATACCTAAACTAATTCCACTAAGGCTTGACCAGTTCTGGAACACATTTCTAGGAGCTTGGATGACTGGAATGATGCCAATTTTCCCTCGCGGTTTTTTTTTCCTCTTTAATTCATATTCCCTCCCCCCCTCACATCTGAGATTATTATGAAGCTAAAGAGAAAACCACTCATACAATGAAGTCATTGATGAAGCTGTGGGTAAACATTTGTATCTTGACTGGCGTCCTTGCTGTTTTCTCTCAGAATTCTCAAATAACTTCTCAGACTAGGTTCTTTCTGTCTTCCCCCACTCCTGGCCCCAATGGGAGTTAGGACAGCAGTTCAAATAATGGCTCTAAACGATCCCAAATCTCATTCCTAAGTGATACTCGCACCAAGCCCTGTAAAAAACCTGCAAGAAAACTGCTGGGTGTCTACCTCAGACATATATAACGACAAATTCCTGAAAACTGCAAAAGCATGACAGACCTTAACATCTACAAAGAAGCTGTTGGAGTCCAACAGATTGTTGGGGTTGTTTGTTTTTTTTTTGTTTAACTGCATATTTATATTTAATCTTACTGCCCACAACGGCTCCAAGGGTCCACTACAGCTCATCATTCCAATGGCGACACAAACCTAATGAGTGAAAGAGTCAACAGAACTTAATGGGAAAATAAATGGCTGGTACCAAGGAAATCCGAGTTTAAAACACAGGCTGGTATCAGAGTGCATTTCTAAAGCAGCTGCCTGCAGTCATATCACATCACACTGAGATCTCCTTGTCTCTTAACGAGCCTATGCAGGACCCGGCTGAATCACCGCCTCACTGCAGGGTACAACAGGGAGCGGGAGCAGGCCGCACCTTTCCCTAGAAGGGACACTGACTGTGGAGTCAAAAGGGACTACTGCCGAACGAGGCATAAAGCAGCCATTTTCAACATCTTTTGGAGCTCTTACAGAAATCCTGGTGCTTACAGAAGCGTAGGCTGCTAATCCCAATATCCCACTGTCACCCAAAGGACCAGGCTGGGTCCCATACGGCATGAGATCCTGAGGCCTCCATGAAGGCTCACAGGCAATACCCAAGTTTTGGACAACAGTCCTCCGCTGATATGGGCCAAAATAATTCTGGGGCTCCCTATCCCATCCGCCTCGCACCAAAGACAAACGCAAATTCCCCATTAGCTCCAGAAGGAGCAGGATCCTCTTCAAAACATCATCCAGTCGGATTATTCACTGCACTGCAAAATCTAGGATGTCCAGGTAACGACTCAGTTTGAGCCTGCCACCTTCAGCAGGTTTTTAGCAGCAAATTCAAGCATGTATTTGAGTGTATTTTATGATGTGGTTGACTGTGGTGTAAATACTGATGCATCAGAGGAACTCTGAGGAATAAATCACAAGTTTCTGTACTCTCTCTTTCTATAAATACCCACTTTTCTTCTAATGCCCAAGACGACTGCAACACAGATTTATTACTTACCTCCAGGCAAATTTGCTCTGAAATTACAATTCAGTAATAGAAGAGTGACCCAAAAAACCTGTTAGTAAAATATTGTGTGTGTACTTGGGCATGTAGTTAGGATTGTTAATATCAATTAATTCTGCTCACAGAGGAGGACTTGTTTTAAAACAACTTCATTTTTCTTCTGCATATATGTAATTACACAGCTGTAACTAATAGCCATAGCAAAGCAATCTGCCATCTAAACAACTAGCATTATTCTTCAAAGTATTACTTGTGCTTTTCTTCTTTTATTTCCTCAGTATGAGAGGTGATTAGTAGATATGATTAAAGGTATATATCAAGCCTTTTAGCGAAGTACCAAGCCTCGCTTTTCAGTTCCATTTCTAATGGTATATAGCAGTTTTCTGGACACAACTGTTTTATTCTGCAATGCTGATATCAGTCTCACTATATAGAATAAGATAATATTTATTTCTACAGGATTTCACTACTACCACCTTTTTCTAATGCACGTTATCACTGGTATTCATTTCTTTTATCTTTGTGTAAACCATGTGCTCTATCACATTTGCCATTTTGTTTGGGTGACATTCCCATCAATCAACCGATTGCCTCTGTGTGCATACAACAGGGACTATGAAAATTTACCAAAAATTTCATTATGCTTCATAGCAGTCACCGGGGAAAAAAAAAAAAAAAAGGGAAAAAAAAACCCCACAAAAACCCCCACCAATCTTTAGCACGAGATGAAATTTTAGCTATGAAGAATCCCAAGCCTAATACTGACAAAATGCATGTTTTGTCTGGCTGCATTCCACAGGGTTCAGTACTTTTTTATTTAGTATTTACAGAATGACAGCACATGGAACAAATGTCAGCCAAACATATAGGTAACGCTTGCCAGCCACCTATTCTAACAGGAATTCCTCAGGCACCAGCCCAGGTTTTGCTTTACAACCAGATACCCTTGCTCTCCAAGAGTAAATCTGACCCTCCAGCAGGACTGGCAAAGCACTCCAGGTGAACAGCTCGAAGCACTGCGGAGGTTTGTATACTTGCCCATCCTTCCAGGCAGCTGAAGCAAGGGGAAATACTGAATACTCACACATGCAGAGGAGGAATGGGAGATGGTTCGTAATGGTAGCGTCCCTCATGATGTCTCGCATCAATTGGTACAGGAGGGTGGAATGCTGGAAAGAGGTGAGGCGGATCTGAAAAAACAAGCAAGGTTCCCGGATCTGAGTATCTCCAACGACTCTTTAAAAACAACATTCATAAAGACGGAGCAAATATTGAAAGGCATGTGTCGACAGCGCTATGGCTTGCAGGTCTCATTCTCCTTCCCTGCTGCAGACAGTCAGGTCTGCCTGAGAGCAGAGTTTGGCCCACAGTGTTTGCATGAATATGTATTTACTAATTTTAATATTCTCTTTTTATAGCTTAAAATTGAAAGGGACGTAAAGAAGTCTTTAATAAATAATTACGTGGCCATATGTGAAGCGTCAGATCAAAAGGACCATCAAGCCTTTCATAAGCATTCCTGGTTTATTTATTTTTTATTAAAACAAGAACAAAAATCATGCCAGGATGAAAAGCCTAAGCAGAGTATACAATAAAATAGGAAAGTATATCCTCAGAGATGTACACACAGTCCTACAACGGAAAGCAAAACTGAATCAGCGTGCTGAGAAATGACTCTCTGGAATAAATCAGACAACGGACTTAAAAGGGAGATGCAATTGGGAAGGGCCGTGCTGGAGATGCTTCACTGCATCACGCTGATGGCCACATCCGGAGGAATGTGCCTGAGGACAAGAGGACTCATTTCATACACTGCTCTTAAAAAGGAAGGGCGTTTTCTTTGTCCCCACAGTTGGAGAACCAAGGACCCACAGCTGCGGTATGCTGCCTGCCCCATCACCAAGGCTTTGCAGGACAGGGGGGTTTGCAGCTGCCAGGGCTCCGGTTCCCCGCTGTTCCCAGAAAGCCTCGACGACAAGGCTGATAAAGGGGGAACACACCTCCGCCGCCCCCACGGGATCTGCATGGAGGGGCCAAGTGCAAGCCCACCCTGCAGCTCTCTACCACCTCTGCAGCAGGATCACCTCCCAGCTTTGGAGGACATGATATACATGGACCACAGCTCTCCACAGCGGCACACCGGTGCAATATGTGAGCCAAAAAGAGGTCACTGCTGGCCATGCTGCTCACCGCTACCTCCCAAATGCTCAAAATTCCAGTGAGATGCTGAGCATCTCCAGTGGCATGAAACAAACCAGTTGTGCCCAATTATTATCCTTTACCACTCTGGATGAAGTCATGTGTTTATCTGACACCAAAAGCTGGAAAGTACAGACATTAGGTCATGTCATGGATTTACTGAAATGCTTCTAGGAAGAAAAAAACCAACCCTTTAATTATGGACTGGCAGTAAAACTAAGCCTATTTTGGTTTTGTCTGCTGACTCTTGAAGGTATCTTCTCTTTGTATTTCCCGCCTTTCCTATTCAGTAAAATGTAATCCTCCTCTTAGATTATGTTATCTGTGAAAGCAGTTCCCTTACGCCAACTAGAGATGGCTTAAAAAAAAAAAAATTTCCCTCAATGTTGGTCAAAATTTGGGCTGGTTTATGATTATGTTTTGAAGTGGGGGAAAGAACTAGAGGAACAAACCTCGTGGCCCTCAGGGAGTAACCGGAGGAGATGAAGGAGAAATTGTGTAAATTCTGAACAAATATTCCCAGTATTTCAGGAAAACCTGGAAACATCTGACATGGCCTGTCCAGTTTCATAGCCTGTTTTTGTGAAACATCACCAGCATGTGATCAGCCACAGCACATTTCTGCCACTTACTGACTCAGGGCTTTAAGAATCATAAATGAAAACTAATTACGGCTTGCTACTGTGAGGCCAAACTTGCAGTAGCTTTAATTCTGGTCCTGTTGTACCAACTGGACTCGTCCTCAGCAGGCAATCTGTTACAAGTTGCATTCCCAGGGCCGGACACCCGTGGGCTTCTGCAGGAGTAAAGGTGGGTCACAGATGACCAGGTACACCCGATGGTGACCACGTGCTCATGGAACAGAGGATGCTTGCTGCCACCTCCTGAAACACATTCCTCACCATCTGCCAAAGTGGAAAAGGGTGTTTCAGTGCATCTCCCAGCCCACCCGGTTCCCCACTTTGCTAGTGTTTGACTACAGCAGCACAAGCCAAAGGGAGGAAGTTTTAAAGCAGATGTCTGGCATTTTGCCATGAAAACACCACTGCCATTTTTTCAAGGACGGAAGAAGTCACTCATATCCTTTTAGTGGCACAGTCAAGTCCTGCTGTGCCCTATGTATCTCTGAAGAACAAGTCTGGGGAACACAGGAGAAACCACAGAGATTTTTGACACCTTTACTCATGTCAGAGAGGACAGGCTCCACCTGCCCAAGGTTAAGCAATCCCACCCAGGACACTGAGCCTCCTCACTGTCTCACCCACCCAAAGCACTTCCTCCTGAAAGGCAGTCCCAATAGTTACATAGTGAAACACCATTTAACCCTCATGAATGCAGTCATCTCCCTTTCCCCATGTGGAAAATGGAAAATGAGTACTAAATGACTCAAAAGGGGTACCTTCCCTTTGAGGGGTCTCTGCAGCACAGAGCACTAACAAGCTATAGTTAATGGATGGGATAAAAATCTCCAAGAACACCTTTATGAGTCCTCTTATAGTAAGCTCCTTTGTATATCTTGGTTGCATCTTGTTTGCAGTTCCCATCTGGGAAACAGCCATACTCCATCACAGCACAGGGAGCTGTCTCCATCAGCGCTGCACCGACCAGAGCAAAGCTGCATATCAAAACCCAACGTAATTATCCATCTCACAGTTTATTATTTACACATGAGCAATACAGCTGGTGAACATCATAACTCAAGTGTATGTGCAATAAGTTACTACACTGTGGGCACCTCCTGTTGCAACCCTTAAGAAAAAAAAACACATGATGACTTTTCCAAACTCAGGATAAAACTGCTGAAGCAGAATAAAGTGCTACTAAACCTGGCTACCTCCTATTTATCATATAATTTCCTGACTGATGGTTCCACAAACCAGCTGCTAAGTGCTGTGTACTCTACTGTCAGCAGACTAACATGCTAAATGTCAGACAGGGAGAATAATGTGCCGAAGTAGTGGAGTCAATTTTACAGAGGGAATTAAGATTCTACTGTGTTTGGGTCAGCCCTCAGTGCAGAGGTAAGCAGTAAATTCTACGTGCTTGGGGGTCCAAAACTGCTCCACTTTGAAGGACGTTGAATATTTATACTGAAGAAGTCTTAGATCAGAGACCCGCCAAAGCACCCAACATCCAGGGCTTCACTTGGAATTCGCTTGAAAGTCCATAAAAATTTAAGCAGTTGACATGTATTTATATAGAAATACATAGTAAGAGGTTTGCGAAGCAGTAACTCTGGCTGTATCCAGGTTCCCATTGCTTTTTCATATCCCACCCAGCAACTATTTCATTAAAGACACCATCAGAATATTATGGGCACATTCTGTCACTATTACCTACGTTGCAGCTGAGTAAAGAACAAGTGAGAATACTCACAGGCTAGAATTGAATTTGGACCTACACAGCTCTTGGCTGGTTGGGAGAGATGCTCTCTACCTGTCCTAAAAAAACACCCAACCAGGGGCCAACTTACTACAAAAGGCAGAACGCATTCTCTGACCTGTAATGACATTTTCAGGTTTCCCATTTAAAGAGCGAGGAAAAAACTCTTAGCAAACAGTAACTGCTCCCACCAAAACAAACTGACAAAATCTACATTCCTGTTCTTCCAGGGAAATTATTACCACTTGCAGCTTCTCAAAAATTCTAGCTGAGCTGCAAACTACCACAGCGTATGCCATGCCAGGTGATTTTCTTACAGAGATCCAAAGGCAACCATGAATTCCTGGACCGATCCTTTAACAAACCCTTACATCCTTGCAGAGACTCCCTGACGCAAGAGGGACAGATGCTGCCGGTGTTATTTGGAGGCCTCAGCTCCGTTTCAGCAGAAATATCTCATTCTTTGCTTAAATCTCACTGTTTTCAAGAACTCGTAAGAACATGCCAAGGCACTGGAAATACACTTAAAACACCTTCCTCGTGCGCTGCTGAATTTTGTAGCTGTTGCCTTTTCCTGAATTTTCTGCTGCCTACTACTACAAGCTTCCTTTGGATGCTCTCCTGCCTCCTCCATAGCTAACAGGGCATCCTCAAAACTAAACATGAGACACACCCATCTAAAATCCTACAAACTTGTCAATTTTAGCACTGTGAGAATTTCTGGAAAATGTCAATTTATGCTGACTTTTTGTTGTGCAAAACGGGTGCCTTTTTCTTTCTTCTTCAAGACTCTTTCTTGCCTTCTTAAAGAAAGTGAATAGGATCATCTCTCTCAAATTACAATCACTCCCATACAAGAGGAAAAAAAAGAACAGACCTACACTTGTTCTCTAAAAGTCAGCAACATAGGGCTCCTCTGCAGCATCAAGGGAAAGAAACTGTGAGAAACGAAAGGCACAGTGCCTGCTGCTGAAGAGCAAACCTGAAGCCTGATGGGACATAGACAGCCAGCAGTGATTCACTGCAAGACTCTGTGGAAAGGCAGACGGTCACAGCTGGCTTGAAGGTGCTGCGCAGCACCTTGAGAGAACAGCAGAGAGGTTAGGCTGCTCTGAAGCTCGCTGAAGTTAAGGGTAAGCTCTTTGCAGACTCTGTAGTCGCTCGAATATGCCCTGCTCAGTTAGAGGATCACTGCAGTTGGAAAGTCCAGCTTCGGTGATAAAGCTAGTAGAACACTCTGCCCTTAGCTAACCGCCTTGCTCGAGCACCTTGTGATGCCTGCCAAACCCTTGAGGAAGACGGCTGTTGAAATGACAGGCTGCATTTTTCAGCATGTCAAGAAAACACTGGCGGCTGCAGAAAAGCACGTGCATCAGCTTGAACGTGCCCAGTGCGGCCCCCAAGCCTGCACCTGTGACATGAGCTCAGGGCCAAGCAAAGACAGGACTCAGGCCCAACACAGGAAGCCCTCATTCTGCTTTACCAGATTTGTCCTCAGGACAGTCAGCTCACCAAATTACATATCAGAACCGAGCCAGGTGGAAAACTCTATCCCAGATATAACCTCATTTGAGGTGAATTCTCCTTCCTGCTTAAATTCATTAGAGTCTTGATGCTGAACTCGGTGGTACCGAGCTTTCAGACCAGATGTAACAGAAAGAGCACCAGGCAAAATATAGCCTCCCTGCTAATGTCTTTTCAATATGCAGAACAGTTTTGAAGAGTTTGCCAACAAATTTCTACACTTCCTTTGGTTCATAAGCTGATCACCAGATGGGAATTTGCTAATATTCAGGTTTGCAGAGTCCCTGAGGGCACCACTCTTTCTTCATGTACATTCGCTTCCACTGATCTGAACTTAATGGTATTGCCAGGTTTTATGGCAAGAATTAGGTCCTATTTTGCCAAGCAAAGATCTTACTTGGGATTTCTGTTTAATTACAGCTTGCATTAGGGCTCACTCAGTAAGAGCACATGTTGTCTTTGGGTTGGTTTTTTTTTTTTACATCCTCTCTCAAAAGGGGCGAGTTTTGTTCCTGATGTGTGCTTAAACAGAGGCTTTTAGTCAGGAAGAAAAATGACTGAGCCACAGCCACACGTTAACGCATGCACGTAACGTGGTGTGCTTTGAAGAGTCTCCCTATGGTGACTGAGGTCGCTTCAGCGTGGCTGGATGCCATCTGAAGCACTGCTTATTTGCAGGCTGATCCACAGATGTGCTGCAGCCAGTTATCTCAGGAGGCTTCTGCATGTGTGTGTCTGTGGGTGCGTGCGTGCAGGCATGCCTGTGCTTCCAGTGCGACAACCCTCATGGTGACACGGATGGCACTGCTCATTAGCTGAGCCTACAGAGTTTTTAAGTAGGAGGGGAAAAAAGAGATATGTCAAAACAAACTAACAAAAAAAGCACAAGCGGATAAAGCCAAGAAACGGACAGAGGGTGAGTGAAAGGATTTTTAATTGGTAAGGCCTCTCCATTTCAGGAATGCTAAATGTAAATTGTAGTAGATGCAGTGTTACTACTACTACATGCAGTAGGTATAACAGTTTCAGAGGAACATCTCAATTTTCAATCAAATCATGTCCCTTCCATGTGTCCATGTTTATTAATGATGATCAGACTTCCCTCCCGACCCTCTGCTTGGGCTCACACAGCTTATGCACTGATCTTAGAAATAAAAACCCACAGGACTTCCCACCCAAACCTCACAAACCAGAGCACAGCTCCAGCTCTCTGCCTCTTGTTATGCCTGAAAAATCATTTCTACTTTTGCAAAGCTGAAAATTAAGACTTGAGGGCAACTTAGATCCCTGCCATCCATTTTAACGCCTTTTAGTTTGTAAACTTCAGCACCTTGTGGGAACATGTTTTACTGTTTTTAGTAGTTCCACAACAACCACCATGCCAACCACACGAAGGAGGAGCAGCTATCGGTATACTGGAAGAAAAGTGGCTGGAAATGATTTCATCAGCTGGCACTGAGAGGTCTTTAATATGCCAAATTTGCTGCAGGTATTGGCTAAATAAGCGCTGGATTGATTTCAGTTTGAACACTTTATTATTCCTCACGGTCACTGCAACTCTGCTGTCTGAGGAGCAGGACTGCCTTCTGGAATACTAACGAAACTCCCTCAAGTCCACTCAACTGCCTCCTGCTGTCTGTCCATCCAAAAAAGTAGTACAAGACAGACTTGTAGCGTAATAAATATATCGCATGTACAAAGCACCCTGGCTTCAAGATTCTCAAATTCTTTAAGAATGTAATTTGTGGTTCATCACAGACTAGTGACTTAGGAATCACCATATCCATTGGGATGGACCCACCAAGGGAGCTAAGGAAGGACTCTGTGCTGCCCTGATCATGCAGCCTGGAACCCAGTGAGCAGGGTGGGCACAGCAGTGCCACCCCACAGTTCCCCCCAGCACAGACACTTTCAGAGGAGGAAAGCCAAGGCACCCCAGCAGCACAGCTTCCCTAAGAAGAAAGAGAAAGTTGGAGGGAATACTCCAGGAATATCCCACCTCAGCTGCTTCTTCCACCCAAGCATCACTGACTGCTTCATTTTATGAGCAACTTTAGAAAGTCCTCACAAACGGGAGCAACAGTTGCATATAGCTGGCACCTGTACATTTACCCACGCTTTCAGGACAAGACAATGACAACGAGACATCTCGGCGTCATCACCACATTCCACTCGGAGGGAAAATAGTTTCACCCAACCAGCACAGCTGGCTCTCAGTATGACACAGCTCATCTTTTTCACAACCTCTGGATCCCACGCAGCATTGCTTAACAAACTTAATAACGTGGTCTCCACAAGAAAATGATGAATTGTCCTCTGCCAGGAAGCTGACAAAAGAAATCCCTCCCTCCGCTACCTCCAGTGGACTCTCTGCAGCAAAATAAAAAGTAATTCAGCTTTTGTCTTGCAACACGCTCGCTGGTTTGCTGTTGCTCCCCCCAACTTCTCATGCCACTGCAGCTCAGTGCATCCTCCAACACAACACTTAAAAATCCACCCCTAGGAATACAGAAAAAAATAAAAACATCCATGTTCAACTCTCAACAACCTGACAAGTGTTTTTGCCCAGCTGTTACGGAATGCTTCCCACCTTCTGACTACACGTGTGTATGAAGAATCACATCCTCAGTGTGTCCTCCTCTACAAGCTGGAAGTAACTGGGTGCATAACCACACTACATAAACAAATAATTTGCACCTATGTACATGTGCATACCCACTTCTGTAACACACAGAAAATTCCAGTGGTTGAAGGTTAGCTACAAAGTGGAAACTAGGGAAATGAAAAGATTATAGAAGAAATAAATCCTGATCAGCACCAGGGAGAATGAAAGGAGGCATCTCACTTTCAACTCCGAACTGCTCCTAGGCTTAATGTGGGCTTCCTGACTAGTGGGAACAAGGAGCTGCCACACATCAGCTTGGATATTCCCTATGGCTCAACACAGCTCAAGAAAAGCATTCAGAAACCCTGCTATCAGCTGCACCCATTAACCCAGCAATGGCAAGTACCTTCACGGTGCAAAGGCCAATGTGGCCAAGGTGAGCTAAGAAAGCTAGAAACTAGGAAAAAAATCTAGAAACATCCTTGTATTGCTGATGGTTTGATGTGGGAACAAAAAATGACAAGTCGGGTAATTCAACAAGCTCTGGTGACATTCTTGGAAGTTTATAAAGCAGCAGCGTGAGCCAGTCTGCAAAGGTTACTTGTTTAAATGATGCTTTAGAGACTCGTATGCTCTTCTGTGTTACCAGAATCACGTTTCTAAGCTATTTGAAACACCAAAACTCGAACAGTTGGGTGTCAGTATAGCACGATGAAAATCACTGTAGCTAAACAGATTTCCAGCAGCTGAAGGTCTGGACCGCAGGGTGAAAGACTTGGAAATAGTTTATACTTAGCAGCTTTGATGAGTAATTTATGGCATGATAGGAATTAGAGAGGGAAAAGTATAATTAGATCAATTATGTCTATTTTTAGATATTAAACCAGTTCAGATTCTATGGGATGCACAATCAGATGAACACTTGGAGAGATTTCTTTTTCCCTGCTGTTCAACCTGATTTTAAAAAATTTAATCCAAATATTCATAATTATTTAGCTATCTGTACCATCCTTAGCAATTACTCCCCTTCTGTGGTGTTTACACTCTTCAGGCTCTTGCAGATGAGCAGATAGTTATCACATGTGCTGTCAGGCCACTCGATAATATGCATTTATTGCATCTTTTGTCCATATTCTAAATTAATCACAACCATTTGGTTTTGCTCCCTGGGTTTTTTCTGTAGCTTGGGAGAGATGTATAGTTGCCACCCCTCCACTCCTGGGCATCAGGTTTTCATGTAGGCTGCTGACATGACACTGTTTAGGATAAGGCAGCCTTAGAAATTTATTTTAAAAAGTAACTGTCCAGGAAGAGTATGTGTTTCTTATACACAATCTCAAATACCATTACCTTTCATCTGCCCACCAGGAGACTGCTTTTGTCATGTGGTAGTGACCTAACTTACCATTCCTAGAGGACTGCTGGTGAAACAGGCACTGCTCAAGTCAATTAAAAGTGACATTTCTTCTTGACACTTCTCGATACTTTACTTGAAACGGGTTTCTTCCTCTTGTTCTCTTGCCCTCTCTCAGCTTCTTAGAGAGTTTCTCCCCTATATTTCATTTTTATGCTGGGTACTTTTTGTTTCCTATCATCACTGAAGATGGAAAGTACAGCAAATTTCCTTGATTTGCCATATTGACATTTATCCTAAGTGCTCGTTCAGCCCATTTTTGAGAATGTCATATTGTCGATATTCCAGTCAATCTGAGTTAGTTTTTTCAAGCCAAGCTTTGAGGCAAATAATTTTTAACGAATAAGGCCATGGGCAAATGGTGTTACTTCCCTGTACCTTTGTCTGGTCATTTTAACACAGAGATAAACCTTTTCTGAGGCACTCTGACCCTCTTGAGTGAAAAGTCCCAGTGAAGAACTAAAATAACAGTATTTTAGCCACCACCTGTTATCTCTTTAATTCCTTGAAAAGAGCGGTTCGATTGCCTTAAACTGCTCATTCTTTATGATCCTCTCCTGGGTTTTGCTCATGATCTTTGTTTTTCTTTACAGACAACTCCTTCATTTCATATTACTCAGAGGGTAAAAGTATCAGCTTTAGAAGTAACCATGCTTTTTGCTGGATCTTTAGGATTATTAAGATCTCCCCATATCCTCTTTCCCACCAAAGGGCTTCTTCGTCTACAGCACCAGGGAAGCTCATCACAAAGTCATATGAACACCTTCACCTTCCTCCCCTCTGCCAACACAGGGGCAGGATCTGGCCTACACTGCTCTCGGAACCTGCTTACCAAAGGTGGCCAAGCTTCTACATCACCCACTTACAGCTAGCACCATTGCTGAGATGCGGGATGAAGGGCACATATATCTGAGTGTCAAAACACAAATGAGCAGAGCTGACAACCTCAGCTCAATTAACACTCGTGGTCCTTACAGCCCATGAAGAAAGCCCTGAGAAAGACCAGAGAAAGACCAGATACTGCACCTGGTTGCATCAAGCTGCCTCACTGCTAGGACTTGAGTGTCACGGACTGCATGGGTAGGTCCAGCCTTACCAGGGGGGAAGAACTTTCCCATTAATGAGAGAAAAGGAAAACTGGAAGAATGGAGACATGAACAGCCCCCAGTCCAGGTGGACCAGAGTAAAGTTCTGTTACCTGCCTATGCACATCCATGATCTTCAGATTAGAGATTAAGGGACAAGATCGCAGAAAATGTGCAATTAGGTGGAACACAACTCCGCAAATAGGAGAGAAGCGGGAAAGGACCATTCTTCTGCACCCAAGCTGGGTAAGGGAACACTAAAGAGGAGGCCACTGTTTTCCATTCCTCTCTTTATACCCTAGAGGAGAAGCCCAGGGTGTTACAAGGAGACAGGAGGAGCTAGAAGAGGACAATGATGGCAAAATGAGGATGAAGCGCACAAACTGCCGTTCCCTGCCACCCAGCCAACTGCCACAGGAGGCTACACACCCTGAGAGCTCAAACGGCTTCAAGAAGGTCACAAAAGAGAAATACAATAAGAGTCCAAATATGTAGAAACCACTTATGGACCAAGAAATTCCTGGCTGCAAATTTTTGAAAGCTGGAGGTGAAAGGAGAGGAGAATCACCTATCGTGTTGTTACATCAACTCCTGGGCACCTGCTTTTGGTGACTGCTTGGAAAGGATACCAGGGTAGACAGGCCTGTGGTGTGCGCCAGTACGGCCCCTCATGCTCTGCACACTCCTGGCATGTTCCCCAAGGCCAAGACAGCTGAAAACCCCTTCCCCTGACACTCCACCAGCAGATCACCAAGAGCAGTTCCCAAGCTGCAAGACCTCAGCCCATACAGCTCTGCAGCATGAGCAGGAAGACTTCTCGAGTCGCTAAGATCCTGTCTTTCACTGGTACATTTGCACAGCACACTGCACAAACGAGGGCTTTGGTCTACAGCTAATGTCAAGCACATGGTGGTTAATAAAAATAACTTGAGATGTCTGTGCCTTGCCCACTGAGATGCAATCCTCCCTTCTGCATTTCTGTGTGGAGTTTAGATGCAATCTGACTCTGGGAAAAAGGGAGACTTCCCAGGGAACTCTTCGCAGAGGGGCAGCTCTCCTCAGTCCCACCCTCTGACAATCTTGGAGCTTTTCCAAAACATTAAGCACCCGTTTCCCGCCAGTGAAGTGTTTGATGCTCTACTAAATGCAGTGGCACTTGGAGAGGTATAGTAACCCTCCATATGGAAAAGCCATTTGACACAAAGGTTGGAGGTCAAAAGTTTACATGTTCATGACAGAGACGACAGCAGTCCTTTTCTGGTCAATAACATCAAAGGATTTGCCAGCTCTTAATGCTACTATTGTCACTTGTTTGGATCCTATTGAAATTCTAGCATATTTATTGCACTCCGGGAGCATAAAGACTTTTTGTTTGTTTTAATCTCTATGCTGATCCCAAGGAGTTCTAAGCCTTGTGGCTCCCCTTGCTCTGGAGGAGAATGCTCAGGGAAACAATGCCAGAGGATGCGGCATTGTAGTCCCAACCAAGTTGGCGCTTTCTTCCCCACCAAAAAATATAAATGATGGATGGAAACATATGGTCTGTATTGGACAGGGCTGGAAATCTCTGCTCCTGAGCTCCCCACATGACCGGTTTGAATTGTTTTGTGCTGTGGCAGGGGGTGAAAAGCACTCCCCACCATCAAGATCTCCCTTTTGCCAGTCATTGTTGAGAAACGTTGTGCTGCAGCTGACGAACGCTCCCACAAGGCACAACTGTGGCAGCACTGGGAACAGCAGTGAGGTTCTCCAAGACGAACTGCAGTGCCATAACCACAAAGAGCATCACTTCTCCCAGCCCTCCTTCACTCTCTGAACTTGTGCTTGCGGTTAGGCAGAAACTTATTACCAGAGCTCTGCATTGCATGTTCCAAGCATTGTATCAGCCATCGATACCTCGTGCCTTGCCAGGAGCAGGATCCAAGTTCATTTGTTACTACCTTCCTCAGATTCCCGCTCCCCTCTCCACAATGAGGATTAGCAGTTTAAGTTATGTTGCTGACCTCCATCTGGCTAGGCAGAAACAGATGTCTGCACACTCGGGCACGATCTTATTTCAAAGTGGGGACTCTGGATTACTAATGACGTTACAAAGGCAAGAGCATATGTTGGCTCTCAACAGTCCATTGTCTAATTGGGATGGTTTTAATCAAATATGAATGTACCCAAGTTTTCTCAGCTAATGAATAAATCCCCTTTTTAAGTAAGGGCTGTAATTTTGAGCGCTCCATCGAGGCAGCATCCTGAGGAATGCCTACGCGAGCAGCAGCCATCACGGAAGGCCCGCAAGAGGCTTGCAGCGACATCCATCCGCCGCAGCCCAGTTCGTTGTTTAAACAGCTCCTAACTACCCTTCCCAGAGGTAAGCTGCAGCCAAATTGTTTTCCCTTGCTCCACAAACCAGATATGCACGGCTTATTTGAACAGCCCGAGAGTTTACTTTAGTCTCTGTTTAAATACCTTCTACCACATATTTCAAACAAACAGTTCACTTCATTAGAAAGGCAAACAGCGTAGCCGCAGAATACGAGCACTTGAGGAGAACCACGCCGGGCAGAGAAATCCTCTGCCCCTGTGTAAACACCGCCTTCCCCGCAGCTCCAGGCAGCATCCGCCTGCAACGCCACTTCAAAAGCCTTTTCATAAATACTTCACACGTCTGTTTGTAAGTAAATGATAACTCTGAAGAGATTATCTGCAGGGCTGAGAGCCCCGATGACTATCACCACCGCGGCACAGCAAAGAAAGAAAAACCCAAAACCTTCGATGCCAGCCCTGGGTGAGTTACGAAACTCTAATAAACTCAGTGGCAAGCCAGAAACATCAGCTAAACCTGTTAAACTGGAAAAGCAGTGCTGCTTTGGTAGCCTGCTTTGGTGTATCTGGCTCCACAAAGGGAAGCAAGTTTTACCCTTAGCAATGGAAAGGTTACTTGGCCTCTGTCGTTATTAAAACAAGTCGTTAAATTGCCACATGGCAGAGAGTTGTACAAAGTAGCGAGAGAGCTGCAGAGCTGCAGCAAATCGCCAGATAAAGCACTGAGCTATTTCTTTCTGGGCAAAATGCACACACAGTGGTTTGAATGCCTTGAGAGTGCACGGCACACTCGAATCTAAGAAACAAGTATGAGAGAAGGAGATAGAAAAAAAAAACAGAGGGAAGGAGAGGCAATGGAAGGCAGACAGTGCTGGGAGGCTCCTGTCCCCTGCCCTCCTCATCACATGCCCACACAATTCACTCCTGGGGACACCTTCAAGAGAGCCAGGCAGCTCAGAAAAGAGTTTGCTGTCCCTCCCCTGTTTCTTTTACCACTTTGTGCCAACTGAAAAGGTTTAATCAAAACACTAGCATTTGCATGTTTGAGGGAGAGGACACGAGACAGCTTATTATAAGCAAGGGCACTCTCACCATGTCCATCACTATTATCGCCTTCGGAGCCATCACAGAGCTACTGGGACAGCATCTCTTGGCATCATTCATAAAGCATAGACCCATGGTATGCCCAAAACTTTAGCAACCTTAAAAAATAAATTTGCAAGTTTTTCTACACTCTTAAATCCATTCTCTGGCAAAAAGAAACAACAAAAATCTAAAAATCCTTCAGAAGGTATGTAAGCAGAGACTGAATACACCTGGCTGTAGGGTGAGGGTTCACAAGCTGTGAGTGAGCACAGGGAAGTGATTCCAGCTATCACATAAGGAGGGCAGGAACAGATAACGTTGTTGGGGGTAGTCAAGTATGGACATGAAGCTTAGGACATGTCAGCAACCATTTCTTTACCTTACAGCAACTCAAAACACAATTTTCAGTTATTTTCATTCTTAGGATGGAACTTGGTCAATGCCTGTTTTGTCATTAATTTCAATGGAGTCAGCACAGCCAGTTCCTGTGATTTCATCAGGAGTCTTATTTTTCTTTTCAGGGTTTTAGCTTGGTGGGTTGGTTTTTTTTTGGGGGGGAGGTGTTTGGTTTATTAAGTACCACTCTTTTCAGTCATGTCACTAAGTAAGAACCTAAACTAAAAAACCCACAGACGTGTTTCCAACTGTTAATGGTTGCAGGGAAAAGCTGGTAAATGAGAAAACTCCAGGTATCATAACCTGTGAGCAAACAAAAAGAACCAACACCACCACACATGAGCAGGTAGGAAGGAACAGGATCTTTCAATAGGCAGGTGTTTTTCATACTTAGATGCAGAGTGTTGTATTTTGAACACCTAGCTACTTAGGGGATGGCAAGACAGTACATCTGTGTTAGAAGTGGTATTGGTTAGAAATCTCTGGGCTTTAACTGTGATCACCTTTGTTTGCACAGGTTTTGGTCCATAGCAGAATCACACATCACATGTAAATGATTTTTTATTTGACTGCATAGATGCTTCCTGTACAAAGGGCATTTTGTTGTCCTCTCTATTAAGAGTTGAGGATTTGTCTACATTCCACTTTAAGACTACAATCTGGTTTTATGAGGATTGCTTACTTAAAAGATGTGAGGTAGATCCTTTCTGAGCATTTAGCAGAAAGGCTGAATTTAGGTTTAAAGTGGAAATAAAAAACGTTAAGTTTCAGCATGACCTAGAGAAAATAACAGTCTTATCCAGTTCTTTGAGGGGCTATGATAATACAAGCAATACATTTACTATTATTATTACAACTGATAACACAAGCTGAGCTAATGGAACTAAAATATCTTCTAAACCAGTTCTTGGAGAGCTGATAATATTAACATTTAGGTGCCAGGAGTTGGGGATTTCCCAGCGTACGAAGCTGGTTGACTTACTGATACTAAAAACGGGGATCAAAACCCTGCTGCTCTTGTGGGTTATGTACAAACAAGATGATTTTTTTCAAGCAACTCTGATCCATTCAGAAGGGTTAAAAAAAAAAACCCCACAAACAAAAAAACCCCAAACAATTTCTTTCAAGATGTCTATGGCCTGAGGCGTTTCTAATACAAAAAGGGGGAAAACAATTTATTTTTCATTATGCCATTCCCCAATCTTCAACTTGAAACAGACCACTTCTGGAGAATTCTTTTTATAACATTCCAGCGACTTCTCTGCTGCAGTGTTTTGTTCCCTGGCACACTCAGTTACTAGCTGAAATTTGCCTGGCCTTTCTCCTTAAAGCATCTTTGGTAGCAATAACTGTAAATTGTACAAGACTTAACAGACAACAACATTGCATTTTCCTTCACTGCACACATCCATTTCATATATTATTAATAGCAACGTAAGAATAGTTTGCATGTGCAAGTCCCAGCTCTACCTTCTATTTGATGACTTGAAACAAGGAGGAGATGCGCCAGCCTGCCCTGGTATTTAAAAGACACCTCTTAAATTTTGTTTCTTGGAGTGATAGTGCTTGGCTTCTGCAAGAAGTTATGCTGACCCAAACAGCACATGGTTTTGTTGAGTTAGTGGGTAGAGGTGCCAGAGTTAATCTAAACTCCATCTCAGGCACCAGCCAGCAGACTACAGCTTTCCTTCCAAATCCAGTGACGCAAATGGACAAGCTCTGTGGAAGAGTCAGTTCTGAGATAAGGAAATAAAGCATCCTCTGACCCAAAATGGCAGAGAAGAGCGCCAGGAACACAGGGAAAGCATCATCTCCTCCTTTTCTACAAGTGTTATTTCGGCTCCTTTCTTTACTTGAGCAGTCTGAAATTAGTTTAGTTTCATCCACTCATACTGCAGCAATAAAAACCTCAAATGAGCTAGAGAACAACTCATGTAAGCATCTTATGAATGTACTTTAAAGAGTGAAAAACATAACAAGCATTCACTGAAGAAATCCAGGTCTCTCTAAGCTCCATGAGAGATCACCATGGCTTGTCTTTTCCAAGTGTTTAACTTGGGGTGACATCTCATTGGAAAAAATGACCTCTCACTCGATGCCCAAACCCAGGGTCATCTTCGAGAGACTCTCAATCATGCTTGAGTTCAGCAGCCTTCCTGATAGAGGAATGCGAACAAGTGGCATCAACAATAGACTCTGCTCCTAGATTCCTCTTGGTGACATATTCTCATTAGTCAAAATGAGATGACAGCACTTCACTGATGTTTACAATAATGGTGGCACAAGCTGTCTTTCAGTGCAGACAAAGAGCAAATAAGAGGGGTTTGTCCCTTTCTCATGTGCAAACATGATCAAGGCTATAGAGCAGTAACGTATATTTAGCATTTCTTTCAGTTCACCAAAATGGATCTCCAGAACTTACTAAGCAGTCCCAAAAATGGTTAACGCAGGAAGGAGCTGGTAAGCTGCCTTTTTTAGGCCTGCAGATTCATTAGCACATCATGGGTAGATCTTGGGGGGAACCAATCACTAACATCAAACCCTAAACTGGGGTGCAATGAATGATCCCATGATGAGGCACAGTATTAGCTGGAACCAACAGAAGATGTTTCAAAAGGACTTGGCAAATACAACCTTGTCTTCCACACACAAGGCCAGTCTGTTCTGACAGAAATCTAAAAGAGCTACTTCCCAAAGCACCCAGCTATAAGCTCCATTCCAGGCAGATGTGGCATGTAAATCCTCAGGACAAGAGGTACATGCCTTTTCTCTTCTCCCACCTGAAACATTTTGGGAAGGTCAAAGCGAAGCAGCAACAACCAGGAATCAACTCTTAAAGTGTTGAGAGTCACCAGGCAGGCAACTCGGGGAGTACTGACCCATCATGCCAGGAACATGCAGGGACTTCTTGGCCACGTAGGAAAAGCAGTTTTCGAGATTAAAAGCTGCCTTTGGCTGCCGTTGCTTCTGGCATTTGTTCCTATTGGTATCTGATCACAGATTTGGCATAGAATTTGTTTTTTGAAAAAAAAATTCAAGGGAAGAGTCTCCTTTTCTGACACAGGCTTAGAGAGAAAACAAGAATGCTTCCTCCTCTCCCCCCTCCCGAGCGATACAAAATGGGATGGGGGTCAGGGGAGGCACCAAACCCTCTGTAAGTAATCTCCAATTAAGTTCATTCTTAACTGAAGCACTTGGCTCATGAGTGGATGGTGTTTCTCCTGCGCACATGAGCCCAGCTGAGAGAAATCCCTGGCTGAAAGCTGTGTGCCTTGAGTAGAGGGCAACTCCTTGTTCCTTGGCACTGAGCTGGTGGGCAAGGAAGAGTGTGAAGAACATGCTGAGTAAGGACATGCATAACTCCTGATTTGCACCGATGTCCAGCTGTACGCACAGTAAGATATAAAACTGATGGAAAACCCAGTTCGCTCTCCTCACTTACACAAACCCATCAATCCACAGAACAGACTCTGAACCAAACAACTTTTGGGGAGCCTGACAGAGGCCAGGTAGAAGAAAGAACTTAACCAACCTATAGCAGCCTTGTCATTGCTACATTGAGTTCTTTAGGGACAGCATTCCTGCTAGGACCAGGGACATTCAGTTCACATACAACAGAGCAGCTTGCCGAGGCTCTGCCTCAGTGAGATTTGACCAGCATGTGCCGACATCAGAAAATGGCAAAGCTTTCCTGAGGACCTGGAACTGCATCTCCCATGCATGAGTCACACAATGATAAAGCATGATCCCCCAGCTCAGAAATGGCAAGGACATCTAAGCTGTTCCAGGGACTACCCTCTGCAGCCACAGCAAGAAGCCATGGCCTCTTTTCTCTGTCCTGACAACCCTCCCCTCCCATTCCCTCACCACAGCCCCTTGCCATTGCTAGTAAGAAAGGGGCAGTGGAGTGAGATATTCAAGACCTGTCTGGACGCCTACATGTGCAACCTGTTCTAGGGAGCCTGCTTTGGTAGGTGGGGTTGGACTTGATGATCTCTGGAGATCCCTTCCAACCCCTAAAATTCTTTGAATCTGTGAATCTGAGATGAGAAGCCTGGAGCCACCAACCCCCATGGGTGAAGCCATGCTTGCACTTTATCTGCTCAGCCTGGTTCACAAGGTCGCAGAAAGAGCAGAGCTATGGCAACACAAACCCTCACATCACAGCTATGGTCCTGGCCTGTTTATTTACACCGGGGTAGCCTGTAGGTTGCCGACCGCACTTGGCATCAGGACCTGAGCTGGTGGGACACCGGTGGGCACCAGCACCAGCCACACCTCTGTCTGCAATGGACTTGCAGGCTGAGCGCTAACCCCCTGGCCTAAGGGTAAGCAGGAACAAGGCCAGCTGCAGCCAGCGGGATCCTAAGCCAATGCTCTGGTTATGCTCCCAAGGCAGCAGTGAGTGGAGCCAGCACCTCAAGCAGGGCACGGCTGTACTAGGAACTCTTCGACATATACGGACACATTCACCCTTGTATAGAGGCTCGTACCTTAGCAGCCCTTAGCAGACTGAAGGCTAAAGCCAGCCAGGGAGTTTCCAGCCCATCAAATAAAATATAGAGGTGTCTGCTGGGAAGAGCTTTTCCAGCCAATGTTCTCTATTTAATAGCCCAGTGCCTCTTCATATGGTGTTAACCCCACCATGGAAAAGAGAGAAAAAAGTTTAAGAAAAAGAAACCCAGACTTTGGACATGATCCAAAACCCACATTCCCAAAGCAGCTGAGAATCACTATGGGGACAATTCAGTACGTACTGTTTTTCATTTGACAGTTTCAGACTCAAACCCCCAGGCACTGGCATGTTGAACTACACGTTTAAATCCTGCCACACTGCTCCAGCCACAGCATCTGGAGTGGTTACAGCAGCCGCTGCGGCCATAACAGGTATTACTTCTGCTGCCAAACCAGCTGGAGAAGAGGTATTGGCAAAGATCTGGCATACGGATATACCCAAGGGCTTCTAAACCCTTTTTTTCTCCCCCTCACTTGCTGGCAGCCACCTATGCCAGTACAGACACTTTGAAATGACACACAAGAACACAAAGTTGAAGGAGAATCAGGAAATAAAGTAACAGCTAAAAAGAAGAAAAAATCCCCAACAAGCCAAAGCCCAGCATAAACGCCAGTTCTAAGAAGCATGGGGAAGAGGATCTGTGCGCATAATGAGCAGGGGACCTCTGTAAGAAGGCCTCAGAGCAAATATGCTGCTGAAATGGGTACAAATCTGGCAGGCAGCAACCACAAAGAGGGGAAATAAAGGAGAAAGGGAAAGAGACTGGAGCTTGGCTCAGGGATGAAGAGAGAGAGGGAAGCTGGCCTCCTGCCAGGATTTTTGTGAATGGGTGGGTGTGTAGTATCCATTTCCTCCTAGTTTCAGGGGGGAAAAAACTAACAAGAGTGTAGGGAAATGCTTAGAGGGATATGCTATTTGGTCATGCTTCAAAAATGTGCAACTACTGTCACATAATTTGATATTTTCCTAGTATTATGGGTATTTTCTAGCAGCCCGACTTCTTCCCTAACAAAGGTATTTTTCATTGTGAGCTGAATGTATGTGACTTTTACACACTAAGGGTCTATTCATGAAAAATGCAAGTCATTTAAGTGAAAAATTCTGAATTTATGAGTATAAAAGACTTTAATGTACCTTAACCGTCTTAAATTCTCATACTGATTTCTGCCAAGCTAACATTTTCTTCTTCCAGCATAAAGGGACAGCAAGGGGTGTTACAAGAGATCTAAGAGGCAATTTCACAGGTGTTGCAAAAATCAGTTGCTCCAAAATACATTCAAAGCATAAATATTTTACTGCCTGTCTGGCAAAACAAAGAAGGAAAGAAGATGTGATGACGAAAGCAACGAACTAAACACAGGAAAAAAAAATTAAAGCTCTAATACGATGAGGTTTGGGGTGTTGCTGTTTTTTACTGTAGCTGTATGATCAAGTCTTGTCCTTGTCTTTCATTGCTTGGATCTAGTTTTTCATTTCGAATGTTTCTTAATTATAAAGCACGTGAATTGTGCGGTGGAGATATTCTAAGCTGAAATAATCATGTAACGCAGAACAGATTACAGCAATTTGAAAGTTAGCTGCAAAACAAAGCAAGCAAAACTGTTCAAAATACATCAGAGAACTCAAAGGAAGGCCCAATCTAAGAGAAAGGAGTGTACAATAATTAGAGCTGAGACTGAAAGGGCCTAAAATTAGGTTCTTCAGCAGAGACTGAAGTACACAAGTCAAAGATTTGCTAAAGTTATGGTTCCCTGAAGTCAGCATTCTTGGAGCAGGGAGAAGAGTAGCTGCCATTGACTTCTAGAGGGGTAAAATTTCACCTTTGATTTCCAAATACAGTTATTACTCAGGCACTATCAAACCCAAACTTCACCAGTATTGATAGTTAATTTTCCAAACTTTCTAGTGCAGGTTTTTTGAAAGCATGCTGCTTTCAGTGCTCGGCAAAAACTGTAAAGCTCCAAACAGAAGATCAGAAGAACAGAATGGCATTTATGCTGGGTGAACACCAAAAATGAAACAACAGTTTAGCCCTGGTCCTCTGGGGTGAAGGAGTTTTAGCTTTTCCCTAACCAGCAGGAAAGTTGAGACTGTACTGTGGGGACCCTAGGCACAACTAGTTTGTACAGAAATAATTTCAAAGAGTTTCTAAATGATCAGTCCTGAGTAATCACAAGTTAAAGAGGGGACGACTTCTGCTCACAAGCCTCAATCCCCAGAGTAAGCCAACTTGTTTGAGAGCGTTTCTGTGTCACAAAGAGCAAGCAGGGATCAGGGAAAGCAGCAGCTGTCTGAAACTCCTCTCCCCGGCTCAGCTCCACTGCAGGATTTAAGTAAGACCTCGAGGCCAGCCTGCAAAAAAGGGCAGCCTCCAGCCTTGCAAACTAGTGCCTGCTTGAAAAGTGGTTTGGAGATGTAAAGGGGCTGTCACTGAATAGACTGTAAGTATTAAATAACGATAACCATTTAACATTCCTGCAGAGCCCTTTGAGTCAACAACTTGTCACCTTGGGCTTGGCTGGCAGAAGCGTAGAACAGCCACGCAGAGCAAACAAAGTTCTCCTTGCATCTCTTTGATCTCTCTCAGGGTTTGAATTTCTTACAAACAATTTATTTTTCTTCCAATATCTTTCCTTCAGAACAGGTTATGTATTGTAGTGCTGCCCTGCTGCCTTACATGAATTCAATTTTTATTCGAATACAGACAGAGAGAGGAAAAGAAAATAAATTATTTTTGGCAGGATTGTTTAAAAAAGCCCCTATATTTAGTTTCTGATGGCTACTGATGTTTCTGGCAGACCACGTTTCATTTGGATATTATTTTATATAAATGTATATATATATTCATTACCGTTATTACAGATAGATCTGGTAAACTGAGTACACTTAATTAGGGTACAACACACAAGTTGTCCACCATTCACCAGCAAAAAGATTTCTATTTTCAGTTCAGCATAAGTTCAGCATGGAAAAAATCACATTCTGGTGGTTGAATGAACAGATACGTATCATGGTATATTCTAAAATGTGACATCAGTTAGTGTGAGAAGCTTCTAAACTGAAATGGATCTATTAATGAGAAGGACATCTATCAGGTAGCTGGGACAACAGATACACTCATCACTTCAGCATGTCCCAACAGAGTAGTATCACTGTGTGCCCACCAAGTTGTTCCATACCAAACCAAAACTCCTGCTCCCATATTCAAGTGCAGCTAATGTTTAACAGCTGCCTTTGGTTTTTTTTAAATCAATTTCTTTTTCCTCTATCTTTTCCCACCAAATTTCTTGACCTTTCACACTGGCATGCAATATAACTTTGACTACACTCCTATCACATCTTCTTAGTCTTCCCATATCTTTGTGTGTGTTAATACTTTGATGTTACAGCTCCACAACCATCTTCACTGCTTTGGGAGAATTCATATTATTCATGTGTGTTGCTGACATATATAATTTCTTCTGTCTTCCTACAACAGAAGGACCAATTGCTGAGTCTTCTGCTTAGACCTTTCTCCTTTGCTTCAAGATGTGCAGCCTTCTACAAAGCTAATTTCCTCTTTACCTGTTAATTATGACCCTACAGCTTCTTCGTATGAATTGAATCTTGCTACTGTCATGTCAGGCCATTCCCCTTCCTATTGTCCTTTGTCACTTATTTGTCTGCTGGACATAGACAAACATCAAGCGACATCAAGAAGTCCTTGGGATCCTCAATGTAGGGGACTTGTATTAACCTTGTTTTTCCACACCTGCTTCTTTCATTCTGTCCATCATTTCTCCCAACACTGGAGCACTCTAATCATTGCTGGAAGCAAAGGCCAGATTCTCCAAGCTAATTCTCTGCTCTCTAGAGTCCATTGAGCAGGCATCACATCTGCCTTTGCTGCCAGGTGGGATTTTTTTCCAAACACCCTTCCAAACAATTCCTGTTGTTTCAAAAGCATCCTTGAGAATACGCATTGTGTTCAAATTCCCAAGAACAAATATTTTACCTGAATTCTGCATCTTGACAGCGAACTCATTTCCTAAGCATCGACCAGGAGTGCTACAGGGACCAGGATGCATCTTTATGGCTTAAGTTCACTACTGCTGGTCCAGAATAATTGTGTCTACACGTTTCATTTGTGACAGTTGCATAAAGAAGCACAAGTACACAACTGCACTACAGAAACATAAAGACAATTCAAACTTAAGCTTCTGAGAGATACCACTTGTTATGAAAGCTTCCCAAGGGGAAAAGCTCTAAATAATTTCTTACTTTTTTGATAAAGATGCAGATTTGAAGGGCCTGAGAAATACTGAATTTGAGATCAGGCAACAGCAGGGATGAGAAGCTCCAAAAAAACCCCTACGATTAATATTTACAAAAACCAGTGAGAATTTGCCATTCTGTCTGCATTCTAGACCAGGGCAGATTTGAATTCACGTTCTAGAAGGAAAACAAAACAATCACAAAGTACGAATGGCAACAAGCCTCAGATCTGTTGGGGTGGAGCAGAAGCAATCTTCCAAGAAGGAGCTTACAAAATGCCACAGTGTGACCCTGCAAGATGTCACAGCAGGAATTGCAATTGTATGTAAGAGTGGAAGCAAACACAGCCACAGGAAGTGTCCAGCCTGTGGACAGAAATGATGAGGTTCTTAAAGCTACAGAAAAAAGACTAAAAAAAGTACATGTCCAAAACAATGCAAAAGAATTGCCTTGTAAGAAGAATTTAAAGGGTACTTAGTAAAATAAAGCCCTGAAAACAGCCCTGAAAATCCCTTTTTACTTACAGGTACACTGGAATCAGAGGGATCCACAAGAAAATTCAGTCATGTAAAATGTTAACCACTAGAGTGGGTGAACAGCGTGTTTCTGTGTGTGTATATATATTTATAGAGTGGGCATCTGAGAGTTTTGGCAACAAGATTGTCATTTGGACTGCTGACACATTTTCATCCTTAGGAAGACTATTCTGTTTCTTGAATGCTGTTTACATCTGCTTTCACCCCTGCCTTAAGAGTAGGCACTTAAATGGGTGAGAAGACTGACAGCTAAGCTGTCCTATCCAAAAGTTCAGTGCTCAGCCTAAGGTTTTTTTTCCCCAATGCTGACAGTACAGGTACAGACCCAATTACATGCAATTAGCTCTGACTTAATGGAAGTGTCTACATGCCACAGGCTGCTCCGGACACGTCCAACCCTCACCACTGGCTAATGGGAAATCCCAGATACCTACCTTAAACCAGTCACCAAGCTCTATCACCCTTCATTATGTTCATCTTCGTTCTTAGCTTTCATCTTTCAACCACTGCTTTCACAACCAGGACAAACCAAAGGAGAACAGGAATGACCAGAGCACAGGCTACATGGTGAAAGCTCTGCAATGCAGGACACGTACGTACGTGTACAGAGCAACAGAACCATGGGCAGCAGAGGTAGTCCCACGCCAGGAACCTGGTTCTAAGGTCCATGTGGAGATGACTAGCCACAGACAGTGCCACAGGAAAGACATCGAACACCACCTCCTCCTTCTTTTACAAAAAGAGGAGGGAGGTACCTATGGATACTGCATGGAAAGTAGAGACAATGCAAAGCAAAGCGTTAAGTGAAATCTGTGGGGCATTAGAGAGACCCAGGCTGAAAGCAACTGGCAACAAATGGCACGGGTATTAGCAGCTGCATATGCGGTTTTCACCTACATGGTGGGGTCGGAGTATGAGAGATTGCTGTTTAAACTTGATCACCAGAATGAAGTACAGGAGCTCTTTGCCCTCAAGTTTTCTGGCTTATCCGCTGTTAAATGAAAGACTCACTTTAGCCAGGTGTTCTGAGTCAGGGCTCCCATTAATCACTACCCAAGTATGCTGCAGAGACACTGTATGAAAAGAGAAGGGAAAAGGTCTGACAGAAATAAAGTACAAAATGAGCAGAAGCCAAGAAAAAAAAAAACACACCAACAGGAACAGAAGCAGCCCAAATCATAGAAATGGAAGGCGCAGTCCACAAGCAATAGGTGGAAACCTATTGGAATGGACATTCCTTACTCCTGCTATCAGATGTTTTCAGTTCTGCTTAGAGGCTTTTATCCTCTTCCCCTGCTTCTAGCTGGGCTGTAACAAAGCTCAAATAGGCAACAAGGTGTATTTGGTGGGGACCCCAAGCACATTATAAATCTCAGGTCACATCAGCATGGTTCTTCTGTACTTTTCTGGTTGTTGTTTGTTTCTCTTGATTACTTAAGAGCTTACACACACAGAGAGATATTTAAAGAATTACTATTATTAAGACAAATTCCTCTGACTTCTTGGGCACGTGATCCTGCTTCCAAAAATATGGATCTTGGGTGCTCATCAGAACAGACCCAGAAGACACAGTGAGGTTAACCCACACAGATACACAGAAAGCCAGTAACCGCCCTAGATGACTTGCAGACCAACACCAACTTCTGTGGAAGACTTCAGTAGGTCAGCACCCCATGTGTTGAATCAGGCCATATTTTTCAAGTGGGAAGACTTAATGGATACTAGAACAGATTTTTCTTTCCCTTGCAACTAGAATTCTTTCTATTTCTGTTTACTAATGCTGAATGCTTTCTTCAACATTAGAAAAACAACATAACCCATTAAGAAACTGTGTTTGCACATATTAATAGATTTTAAATAAATGTAAGCATGCATATATCATGGGGGGGAAAAAAAAAGAGATGAGTAAGGATGTAGCAAAGACTTCCTGGTTATTTTTAGCTGACATAATAGGTTAATTTAGTGCAATAAAACCTATCAGCTAGTGAATGACTACAAAATCACTTGCTTAGTGAACGTGAAAGATCTGTACTCGATGCATTTTTTTTTTCTATGAAGATATGGTTGCTACCATAATTATTTTTTCATCTTTAAGTTGAATGGTTCAATCTATTAGATTTAACTGTAAGAACATACGGGGAAAAAAAACCTGCTTGCAAATACACCAGTCCAGAGCTTTTTAAAGTGTCATACTTATCAACTGCCCAAGCACAATTAAGCAGCGCAGCTAGGACACAGGATAAACTTAGTTTATCATCTGTCTTATTTAGTAGAAAACTTCAGACTCCATAAATAAAGCAACACAAGGTGCAGTGAAGCAACCCATTCTTCCTCGCGCTTGCCCCACTAGTTGTGAACTCAAGTGAGAGCTCCAAGCTGAGGCAGACCAGATACCACAGCTCACATAACAGACTGCACGGAAATGCTGCTTTACTGCACCCTGGATACACACACCTTTCCTAGGCTGCATGAATGGGTTTTTCCTGTAGCTTTATTTACCGCCCCCCCGGCCACTCATTACTATAGGTTTACGATAGTCAAAATGGAGTTACACTAGTTTCGCCTCACAGAGAGGAAAACACAGCGTGTCCAGTTTCATCTTCCCCATGCCACTCCAAAACTGAACAAGTCACCTCATTTCCTGTTGACAATGTATGCCTGTAACCAAGCCATTCACCAACCCCACTTCAGTGGTGCTTCTGCCGTAAATAGC
The DNA here is from genome assembly GCA_013400835.1 of Zapornia atra. Classification (NCBI taxonomy): domain Eukaryota; kingdom Metazoa; phylum Chordata; class Aves; order Gruiformes; family Rallidae; genus Zapornia; species Zapornia atra. The sequence goes on from VZTU01031856.1 coordinate 84,710, forward strand.
AACGCACTTTTCAACTAGGTTGACAGAAGTGGTTAATTCAAGCAAAACCTTTATATTTATGAGCTTACTTTAGCTCCCAGTTCTCACGTCAGCGTTGTATGAATGTCAATAGGGATGCAAGAGACTACAGCAGAATCATCCAGGCGACTGGCAACTTTACATGTAACAGCACCCGTGAACATCAAGCAGCTAATGTGCGGGTTTCGAGAAGAAAGCTTCCTTACTGACAACAAGTCACTCACGCTAATTGAAGTCCCACGCTTGGTTACAGTAAATGACAAATATCTCAGGATCTTACGTGAGAAAGCTTCCCTTTGATACATCCGCAGGCTTGTCATGCTTTTTTGACTCATTGTAAAATGCAGACATGGGACAGGAGGCTTTTGAGACTCCAAAAACATGAAGAAAAATAATGGAACTCATTACTGAGCAGAGTTTTGACTTGTTTGAGGTCTGCTTTTGCTAGTGAGTGGAACAAATGATGTTACGGGGCGAAAGCTGCCAAGTTTCATTAGAGTACTTCTGTGAAACTGTATGATCTCAGAGGCTATACATGTTAATTTACAGTAGAGTTTAGATTAAAGTGATGAATGTGTATCTAGTGTACATTTAAATGCAATTTTAAAAGAAAACCAAGCTAGGGCCTTCCTCTTCAACATGCCACTGCAGATTCTCCAGTGTAAAAGCAGAGCACCTCAAGCAGTTGTTACAGAATTGGCAGAACGACACTGCATTTAATGTCCACTGTAACTATAAAGTTCATTTCCTAACCCTGTGTTCAGCTATCAGAATACAAGTAGTTTGAACAGTGTTTCATATCTGCTTGATGGGTAAAAGCTGTCAGAAGGTCCTGTCAAACATGAAACAGAGTAAAAGATAAGATGAATTTCCCAGTAAATTCAGTTGCATCTTTTTTCTTTTTAGCTCAAGATGCCAGTTTCCATTTTCTCTTTTTCCTCACGGTGAGCAGCCGTAGCACTCAACCCCCTGAAGCCATTTTAGTGTTCTGCTCACTCTCCACACAAGGCTATACACTGCCCTAGGTGAGCCAAGTAAATGATGAACATGGGTGCTTGCCCTGGTTTTCAGCTGGGATAGAGTTAGTTTTCACAAGAAGCTGGGAGGGGACACAGCCAGGACAGACTGGCCAAAGAGGTAAGCCACACCATGATGTCAGGCGTAGTATACAAGGGGAAGCTGGCTGGGAGGAGTTGTTGATGCTTGGGAATGGGCTGCACATTGGGCTCCAGGGGTGCACAAACTGCATTTAAAATATTACACAAAGTGGGTGACACAACTACTGGGCTTGTTATTTTCTTTCTCCTTTGCCATCCCAACAAACCGTCCTTACCCCAACCCACAAGTTGTACCTTTATCTTCTGTTCCTCCTCCCCATGCTGCCGGGGAGGAAGAGAGGTGAGCGAGCGGCTGCATGGTGCTTGGCAGCCGGCTGGGGCTGAACCACTTCCGCACAAGCGTGGAAAGTCCATTCTTCAGTGAGGATGTATTTGTATATTTTTGTTTATCTCCCCAGTTATGACATGCACCCAAACCACAGCTAAACTTACACAACTGGAAACTCCCAATTCTGTTGTTACTTCAGTGGAATACAGGAGCCTGCTTAAGTCTCACCTATTTCCTTTGAAAAAGATGGGCAGTACCAGGCCAGCCGGGCCTGAGTCAGGAAATACCCACACAGGGTAAAACACTGCAGAGAAGCCTCCAAGTCAAAACCTCCCCAACAGATAACTTACCACCAGCACGGAGCAGTGGAGCGATGATGTTCCAGGGGAGAAGACCGAGCTTGCCACAGGCTCAGCCTGAGCTCACCAGAGCAGCTCCTCAGGCTACACTGATGCCTCTGGTCTCTGAGACCTGGTCCAGGCAGCAGCTGGTTTAGAAAGAGGTGCAACTTCATGGCAAGTAGCTGCATGAACTGTGAGGAAAGTTTACTTTTTTCTTTTCTTTTCATTTTTAAAAATTAAGTCTATTTTAACTGAAATTGAACACTGCACCTGCAGGAACAGGACCCACCAGCATCTGCTGAGAGAGAGCTGTGCTGATACAAGCACAGCTCCTCTTCAGTGCATGACAGAGGAAACTGGAGAACAGATTCGGCTTTCTGTTACGTGACTGTAGATCTGGTCACTTCAGTTCTGGTATCTGGACATAGCAGACTGAGGACCAGAGCCAGAGATGCAGGCAGACACCAGCCTAAGGAGTGGGAACACTGCCTCACAGGAATGACTGTCTGAAAACATCTACCATTCTGCACGAACCGTAGTAATATCCTTGCACATTTAGGTGGGAGCAGGACTTTGAACCAGCTAATTAGCTGAAGAATAAGGTAATCGGTGGCAAGCTAATGTGTAGAAAATAGGTACGTATTTTTGAATGTCAGGGGAGATGTTGGAGGATAAGGTCACAGATAAGCAGTAAAGCATATGAACGATGCTCGAACTCGATATTTTCTTTTACGCTGAAGCCTTCAAGTTAAAAAACAAAGGCCAGTAAAATAAGAAGTTGTGTTTACTGGGTCCCTAGACTTGCCATCTAATACAGCTATTCATCAAAATACCGCATGCTTTTTGCATGACAAGTGTGTCTTGTTCAATCAATGGAAAGCTGCTAAAAATCTCCTAAATATCCTATTCTAAACAACGCTTAGCAGCTACAACCAGAGCCTGATTTTGATTTATTGAATAATTTGACCAGAGAACACCTTAAGTCACAACAACATTAAGTGCAATAACTTTTCATTCCTTTGCTGAACACCATATGAAATTAAACAAAATAAAAATTGACAGCACCGAGTTATCCTGAATCTATTCCAGATGGATTAGGTTCACTGTATGCATTAAATGGAGATTTTAGCTCAGGTTTGACATTGCATTTCACTGACTCCCAAAAACAAATCAAAAATAACCCAGGATGTGTTACCAATTCCATTTTAAATCTAAATATTTCTGATACTAATTATGGAGCAAAGGGAAAATGTTGAAGACATTTCAACTTTAACAGCCCTGCCATTCTGATTAAAAAATATCAGCTTTACATCTGCAAGAAATTTATAATGTGGACTCTTTACAAATTGTTATGGAGCAATTTGTGCACAGTTAGTTCTTTGTTTAATCGAGAAATCTGCCCAAACCCTGATTGTGTGCTTATTTCCCTAAGGCTGGGAGTGAAGGTTATTTCATTATGCCTTTTGGGAGCAGCAATCTATCTAATACGTTTCTGAATTATTCCAGACTGAGCCGAAGCTGAACATGAGAACAAAGCCCTGCTTCCAGAGCAGAAAGACCAGCCTAAGTCCCAGCTGGGAAGATTTAGGCAGAGATTTATAAGTACAAACACTGAAAAAATTTGCAAGTAATTGCATGTATTTGCTCTCTGTTGTGGTATGCAGTAAACTAATACTTATTAAAACATATCAGCACAGTACTGCTCATTACACCCTTCCCAGTCCCTTTTTGCAAGGTTGTAATGAAGGTTTGGTTTGAGTTGGGGTTTTTTTTTCCTTTATTCTTTCAGAGTGCTAACGAAAGAGGGCATGAAAATCATGATCACTGATTCATGCCTGCTGTTTATGGAGGTTATAATGTACACAAGCCCCATCTCTGTAATTAAATATAATATTGTAATTGCTGCCAATAAGCAGGCAGGAAACACAGTACTCCCACCTGCTCTATTTATCAAGAATAAAATCTCCCAGAGAGTATGCATCTTCACTAACCATCACCTTTGGAAAGTAACTGGGAGATACTGAACCCTACCATTACCTACCTTTTGTGTTTCTTGCTACATACAGAAATACCCACGTATTTCATTAGTGCCTACACACTCTGCAGGTACACGTTTTGCAACAGCCTTCAGCTTGATTACTGCTGCAGTTGAAGAGCTGGTGTAGCCAGCAGCAGTAGAGCCTTAGTGGGCTGGAGCACCGGTTACTTCAGAGATGACCTCTTCCAGTGCACAGGAACGTGGCACTGAAGATCACCACACTTAGCAGCCATGCTGGGGCCCCCACTGAGCTGCAGCACTGGAGGGGCTTTTGGAAGAGCAAGAACTCCCATCATAGTATTTAATTCTCAAAAAGTTTTGTCAAAGCTCAAGTTCGAGCTGAATTTCAGACACCTTGGAAGCCATTCTCTTCCCAAAGGTTTCCTAATGAAGGGGACATCTGGAGAAGTCACAGCAATATCGGATTTTGGAGAATGCCAGGGATGCCCAGATTTATTCAATCCAATGATGGTCCAAAACTGCCTATTCCAAATACACACTGATTCAAAAGTCTGTTTAACGTAGCTAGATGACACAAGTGTACCTATGTGACACATCACTTCCAAAACCCTGAACCTACAACATCATGGCCTGAACTGATGAGATTTCACATTATATCACATTATCGATCTGTATTTAAGAGGGCACACTTGCCATTCCATAAGCTTATTTGAATGCAGATATTCCTCTTGAGCACTTAGGATGTCCAAAAGAGATTTTCCTGTACAATGCTGTACACACAGTTCAAAAGAAAATGTTTGTAACCCAGACTTCTGTTAAAGATTTAATATATAGCTACTGACATGTACTTGGGGTCTTAAGGGACATATCATTAGTAAGTACTTAGCATAATACACCAGTTTTATTACACTTTAATGCAAGACTTTTGTGTAGTTTTTAGTATTCTGACACACAGCTACAAGAACAGCACTTGGCATTTTCAAACCAATAGTCAGAATTTAGCCCATCTCCTACTCCAAAATGCAAATTTCAACTAGTAATTGGGGCAGAGTTAACGTAGTTTAAAGTTGATAAGAATAATCTGCTTATTTACTATGTGGGTAGTGTAAGATTTATGGCAGCCTAAACTGTTAATTTTCACATTTTCAAGGGATGGGATTGCAGGTTAACTCCATCGTTGTCACTTAGCAACTGTAATCAGCTATTTTGTGGGGGTTGGTTTGTTGTGCTTTGCAGTTTGTTGGTTTTTTTAAAAAAAACAAACCCAAAACTTATTTCAGGAAGTGGGGGGAAAGAAAAGGGGACCCATCATGTGAAAAGCTAGGTGTGAGTAGAGCTGCCCAGGCTGAGAATTGCTCCTCTGAGACCTGCTGCATTCAGTGCTCACATGACAACACCTGCACTTTCATTATGAAGCGATATTAACCACATGCATTACAGCACAGTCTATTTTCACCTTGGTTACTAGCAAAATATAGGCAAAGAAAACATCCAAATTCAAGACTACAAGTTAGGGCCATGATTTTCATCAATCAGAACTCTAAAGTTAGGCTTTCAGATTGGGATCTTCAAAAATATTCACCTTACTAGGAATTTTGAGTTTAAGACCTGGTTAAATTAGAGAAAACATTCTTCATTTTCAAATTACTAAGCACCCAAGAGCTTCCAAGAACCTTCTCTCTGCTCAGCACTTCTGAAAGACCAGCTATTTCTTTGCATTGCTGCATCAAGCTGCAGCTTGACTCCACATGGTTCCTGAAGCAGCGTTTACATCTTAAACAGTAATTAACTATCAAATTACTGACCCAATGTCATTCCATAGGCAGCTTCACATGAAACAATCACAGCAAATAAAAAACACATTGAAAGAGTATGTAAAATGAAGGGTTAAAAAAAATTACCCAAATTGAAAACCAGGCTAGGAACAGAGATTTGAATCCACTTTGAAAGTCTTCTGTGTTAATTGTTATGGTATGGGCTTAGCACATTAGACAAAGATTTTTATTTGTGGCTTTGCCACAAACTTCCTTGGAGATCTCCAACAAATCTCAACCTCTCTGCCTGTCAGCTGCTACAAATGGGACATGGGACTGTGCATACTGCTTTGAGAGAAAAATAGCTCTTCGTGCAGAACACAACATCAGGCCTCTCTTAATCAACCCCTGGGGTTTTTTTTCTCTTTTTTTTTTGAAAAAATAATGTGGGTCAACGACAAAAAACATTCTCTGCTACTTCATGAGGAATCATGTTTAACATGTTTAATATCTTAGAAGACTGCTTTTCTTCAGCAAATGGAAACCCTTACTTTCCTTTTCCCCAAAAAACATTACACCTTGTAAAAAATATGAGTATGTACCAAGACACAACAAAACAGACAACAGACCACAACATGAAAAAAGGAATCACTTCTAATTGAGCTATTTTTAGGAGTACTTCATCTACGTCCTTGGTTTTAGAAGACTGCAAGATCCAATCCTGAAGATCCTTGCAAGCTTTCAGCTGTTTGAGTGGGGTGGGTAGGGTTTCATCCCTGAACAAGTCCAAAATCAGTTTGTGTGCTGCATGGGATGAGACCCTCAGCTTTGCTGAATGAGCTCTGCCTACGTGCAGAGCCAAGCCAAGGCCAAACTCCACTGTTTCATACTGTACCACCCAAACCAAGCTCAACTCTTTTGCCTCCTTATATCCAAGGCCTGTATCCTCTTCCAAAGCTGCAGCCAGTATACAGAAAGATACCATGGAATTGAGTTGACACCTACTGAAAGCCCAAATCCTGTGACAGAACTGCCTGAGTGACACTGTGATTCTGCTCTGCAGCCCAGTATTCAGGTCCTCACTGGATCTTACAGGGTACACCTATACTGCCTTCCCCAAGATGGAACTCTGCAGTACATGCAGGCACAGGCCAGGTTCTAACAGGACACTGCACAGCCATAACCCAAGTTAGCAGGATCAAACATGGATGAACCTAAGTCTGGAAGCTTGTGTGAAAGCACAAACGTTCACAGAAAATGAGAATGACTTTTGAATGACTTTGATGGGAAGAGAACAAAGAAAAAGTTGTGCACAAGGAGACACTGAATGGCTCTGAAGGAAGACAATTTGGAAATCCATACAGCTTTTTTTTTTCCCCTCTTAGTATAGAATCAAATCATATTGACAACATATTTAACACAACAGTTGGCAACTAATATTCATGGAAACAAAGACTTTTAATTAATACAAAGACTTTTAATTTAATTTAATAGACTTTTTGAGGATACATTTTTCTTACAGGGCTGGCACCTACAATTGCTACAGCCCCTTCTGAAATAAATTTATACATACTAACAGCAGCATGGCATGTAGGTATGTATAAACACAACACACACACCAGTTCTATTGCTTTTTTGTTTTCACATTGCCAGGTATTTCCTAAATGCCCTAAAGACTGTCTGGTGTACCCACCGGACTTTGAACAACTACTCCATTACACACTTGTTTGTCTGAGATCAGTTTTGATTGCAATTTTTGTTCCTTACCAGTAAAAAAGCTAAGATTCTGATGCTACTAATACAAAATACTGAATTTACTACTACTGAGATATTTTACACTGAGAGGTATAAAGCTGCAAAGAGGTTTTTAACCTATGTAGTAGAAACATACATCCACACACATCTGTATATTTACACACATACATAAAGAGGTTTGAGTAGCACCTGCTGTAGTAGATCTATATAAGGAGCTGCAAGACCCTATTTTTAGCCAATTACATGTAACTTTCTGGAAACTTCTTTTTCAGGAGTATGTTTTCCATGCTTGTTCTTCTATTGAGCAAAATCAAGTACCGTAGTTTTAGTTTATGTCACAGTGGGGAAAAAACCCAAAAAACAAACACGCTTTCATTTTCATATATTGTTTTCTTCTCACAATGAAAGAATGGCTGAACTTTATGGTTTGAACTCCCAGGATGGCTGAACCCCGCTGATTACTAGGTGCTTTTGTTAGCTAGAAAACACCGATACTAATATTAGTAAATGTTACCATGGTATATGTACAAACAGTGCAAGAGCTGGCCATTTTACTTCCCTGTCTCCAGAAGACATTATTTCTTAGACCCTAGGTGAAGACAAGCCACAAGCCACTGGACCACAGGATCGCATTCCCATCAAGTTGTCCTAAATCAGCACTCCCCCTCTGTCCCATCCAGCCTCTTAGCATTTAGGATGAAAAAGAAAAGAGAGGAGCCAGGGCTGTGTGTAGAAGGGTTCACAGTATGACACAGCGTTTTCCCACCTGAAACAAAGTCAACAACCATGTGTAGCACCTCGAACCATTGTTCAACTGCGGTGTTGACTTTTGGTTTGAAAAGATGCTTCATAATGGCACCTCACATTGAAATGACACTAACAGCCATTAGGCTCCATTAAATACTTAGCACTGGCAATTTTCATGTATTTGTCATCAGGTGGGAAAAAAAAAAAAATAATCTCACATTCCCTGTATTTTATGAAGTCAGAAACCTAAGAGCCACCTTCAGAATTGTTCTGTAGAAGTCTAACCTGCTGACAACTAGTTAGAACATGAAATTAAAGAAGGGGACGTAAATTTAACATCACATTATTCAAAGTATTTATACCTTAGAGACAGTAAGCATAGATTATTCTATATATAAACATATTCAATAAAAGCATCAAGGCTATGGCTAGAGCACTTGATTTCATGTGTGTATATATATCAGACAGGTGTGTCTGTGTGTATAAAGTTGGGCTGCCAAGAATTTGGCTGTATTTCTTTCAGAAGACAAGTCTTTTTGAAGGGATCTACAGCACCTCACATCATGACATATTTTATTACTTTTATTTTAGTTAATCTTTTTTCCCCTTGGTTTCTGCTTTTCCCATCCTCCCACCCTCTTAGAATTAGCTATTAGGGAAAAAATTCTTACAGGCAGAATTTAACAATCTTTGCAAATACAGTAAAAATTAAATACATTAGTCTTAAATTATGTACAGTTTGGAAATGTAAGGGTGTTTGAAGGTCACAGGCATATTTATGGTCATAATGGCACCATACAGTTTTATATAGCCAGCATTAGCTATAGGGTTTCCTATAATACTTTTATATAAAGAAAACTAACGTGCTATACATGCATTACGAGCACTTTGCAACATACCACATAACTTCCAAACAGAACATGCCAGAAACAACCCAGAAGGCTTGTGAAGGCACTCTTTTGCTTGCTTTTTCTTTATAAAGTAAAATCACTCCATAACTAATCACCAGGTAACTGTAGGCAACAACACACAACTCGTTACTTTATCCCAAAAGAATTCAATGCATAGCTATTGCTGAGTCTTCTAGGCAGAGTGTATTTTATTTTCTCCTTTCATAATAAATTTGAATTAGTGACATCAGGCTGCTTAATGTGGGTTCAAAAGATCTAAACTTAAGGACTTCTACGGCAAGACAGAGTCCCTTGAGCTTTTTCCTACCCTCAGAGCACAAAGTTTACTTTTAGGTGTCAGGGTCACTGACACTGTTTTCACTTATCCAGCATGAACCCTTGTCTTCCTAGTACCTCAGTCACCATCTTATAGTATCAAAATGACTTTGATACACTTTGAGTTAGTCAAATAATGAATGAAACTGGAGAAAAAGTAAGTCCAGCTCAGGGTAATGTTCCTTTCTGTGGATGAAGGCTGCCTGCCTTTACTGGAGATCTGCATTTCGAAGATGGAAAAGAGTTACACAGGAACAGCACCAGTAACAGAGTATGTCAAGGAGCTGGAAGGCACTGGCTGCCCATTGCATCACCAAACCCCAGTTATGATTCCCGCATCCATCACTGTTGCACTCTGCCTGCAGCTAGTTCAGGGAGAGCAGGCTTTGCCCCTTGAAGAAAAAGGCAAGTGTTTTTCATAAACAAACCCTTCTAAGTGCAGGTGCATCTTTTTTTAATAAATGAATGCTGGTAATTTACAATATCCCTGTGTCCTGAACCCTCTTCCATGAGCAGGACAACATGAATGCAAAATCCACAAGCGCAGGCACAGGAATCAACCAGCCACGGGACGATTTCTGATTCTGAAGCCAAACATCATCACTCCCCTCCTCCAGAAAGGAGAAAGCCCGGTGGGCGCAAGAGAAGAAAAGGAAAAGGAAGGCTGCCAAACCCCAGCAGGCTAAGTAGAGTAACCGGAAGCATACAATTTACTGCTAATGGTTCAGTGTCTGCAAAGGACTGCTCAAGCTGTGCTCAACAAAAACTCCCTAACAGCCAAAGAGGGAAGCAAAAAAAAACAAAAAAGGGAGGGGGGGGGGAGAGATGTTTGGTTTTACTTTCTGTCAAATACTGTTAAATATGAGCCACTTAAAAAAAAAAAAAGAAAAAAAAACCCAGAAAGAATGCAATAATGCTTTGTACAGGTGGTACTGAGGTCCCTGGCTGGGCCTTCAGACAAAACCATTCCCATGTAAACCTTAAAGAGGATTAATCCTCAAGGACCACTGTAATGAGACCTTAAAAGGCTGAACAACAGCAGCCTATCACGGAGGGAAGCAGTAGCCTGCTCCCAGAAGTCTTCTCTAGCAGAGTTACATCAAAGCAAACTGGGACCAGATAGCAGGATTCTGCAAGAATCCCTTATCTCGGCGCTAGCGGATGCTTCTCCTCTGATTGTCTTGAACTGCCACCTGTCCCAGGCATCTTTGAAGGCAACGCTAAGCCTGTGATGGATCTGACCTCCTTGAGCTGAGATTCTTTTATGTCTTTCTTCATTTTCTGCTCTGTTACATTCTTTCCCTGCAACGCACACTACATGAAACAAAGGGAGTTCTCACTCCTTGACTTACTGTCCCCAGCTATTTGAAAGCAAAAAAACAATGTTAAGGATTATACTCCACCCGCAATATGGAGCTGTCCTCAGGAGACAAGCCTCTTATTTTTGAGAGTTATAACTAGATGGCTTTTGCACGAAGGGACTTTACAATGAGGTTCAACATTGCTGGGAGCCAAGATATGAAAGCTGCGTATCAGAGATAGCTTAAAAAACAAAAAGGTTCATAATACAGAAGTATATGAAAAATCACATTACAAAAATAAGCAGGAAAATAACCAGGAAGCAACAAGCCTCAGAGAAAACACCAAATTACTGTAGTGTATGCATGCATCCCATACTGCACACAAATATCCTATAATACCACTGTCCAGCATACTGTAACTGTGCCGAATCCATCCTAGATTAAAACAAAAAGAGCTGGCAGTTCAGATAAAATAGTAGCTCTGCTACCTGAGACACATAAAGTATACACACAGCCCATGCACAGGCACATGGCTTTACCACAAATGCCACACATCAGGGTTTCAGCTTGTAAACTGCATGATATGCCAGCAACCATGCTCCCACCGTCCTGGCGACATGTACTTCCAGCAGGCATCAGCCAGAGTTACACAGAGAGGACAGGTGCAGGGCATCATCATCAGATTTTACTCTGACAGCCACAAACTGCAACATACAAGTCACTGGGGTCCTAAGAAGGCTGGGCCGAGGAGGAGTGCTGCCGCAGCTTCCACCTCTGGTTTCCCACTATGGCACTCAATCAGTTCTAGATCAGCTTTTAAGTCCTTTTCTTCTAAGCGCACGGCATGGCCAGAAGAAAGAAGCGAAGTATAGCTAGGCTGAAAAGGATGTTGCCTGCCAGCAGCAATTCTCACTTCCCTGTACTGAAGGAATAAAAGAGCGTCATTAGCTGCAGTTAGATGGGGCTCGTGGAAGTATTGCACAGCAGGATGGAAGCAGGAGAGAGAAAGCACCTTCTGTTTTTGAAGCTTCCTGGGAAATCACAGCTGAGAGAATTCAGCCAACTGCATAAACGGTGAGGTTCTGCATCAGACAGCTAAGCTGGACATTTGATCTTTCATCAGGACACACAGGTAAGCAAAAGACTGCAGCAAACAAGGAGGAGATACATTGTTAATCAAAAGACACTACATGGAAAATACTGAGCAGAGCACAGCATTTTCTGGAGCCAAGACCTGCTGGCATATGTTGCCAAATTAACCTGACCTAGGGGCATACTGCACTGTGTGCTCAGAAAGGAATGCAAAGGTGAAGACCACTTCTTCCCATCCGTATTGCAATTTCCACAATGGGGTACTGAGCATCAGGACCAGACAGCAATGTCAGGCCAGCACAAGCCTCACTAAGAAAATGCAAGTCCCTTCTCAACAGCCAGCCAGAGCACACCATTTCAGATGACTGCCTGCCTTGGAGAGTTGCACCAATACTTTGTGTAGCCATAACAAGCAGTACCCATGCCTACATAATTTCTTAAAGGCAGCTCAGAGGGCCACCCCCTTACACGAAAGCACATCAACCTTGCACTCTTCCAGGCTTTAAGCACGGCCTCAGCAGCAGCTGGACTACAGCCCTCTGGTCCAGCAGGACCCTGCATGCCCAGACAAGCCCCAGGCAACACTCACACAAGCTGCCTACCAAATAATCACAGAGAGGGAGGCTGGTCAGGATGGAGGGACGCAGCACGCTTTAACCTGCCTGTTCAGACCACCTTTTCAGAGCAGTATGCACACACAACACACATCTGTGGGAGGTATCACTACATGAGCCCATGTGTTCTGCCTGCCTTTCTGGTTTGCAATGCACAGAGGATGAAAAGCACTACTAAGCTTAGGAGGTGCATTACATCTGTGATGTACACCATAAATAACTACGGTCTTTGAAGAGATGTGCCACTGTCCCACAAGAACCCAGAAGCACTCTCACAGGCCAGCATTTTGAGTTCCATTCAGGTTTTGTCATTTTTTCCATGGGAGCAGACAACACCAGATCAGACCTTTGGTCTGTATTTCTAAGGGGTTTCTTCCAGTTGGCTTTATGTGCCTATAAGCTTGGTTACATTTTCTGTGCTCAAGTTGACAGATCAAGAAAAGCTGAAAAACTGTAGAAGTGAAAACAAGCATGAGACCATGGTCACTGCCCAGAGTAAGGGCACGTGTGAGAAGGCCATACATCAGACTTTCCAAACCAAACATCTCAAGTACTGGCCAGCTCAATGATTAGCCAGTGATATATGAGTACTGCTCCTCTTCTCCCTTCTACTTAAAAGAAGAAAAAAATTCCACTCCTATCATAGCAGCAACTAATGTTTTTGATGTCTGGCACCAATGTTACTGTTAAAAGCACTGGTGTTCACTCCAACTCAAATATCATCCAGCATGAAACATGGCTTTGGTGCCAATAGCTTCCTATCACCGTACCATGCTGGTTCATCCCGGTAAAGTGAGCAAACACTGTTTATACACAACCCAGGCCTCAATCCAACAAATTTTATTCATCCAAGGAACTCAATTTCACTTCAACAACACTGTCTAACAAAAGTCAAGACCAAAGCCAGAGGCTTTCAACAGTTGTATTTGTAGGCAGATTGGTAAAAAACACATACAAATCAAGTGCAGTACCTTTTTACACTAAGAGTGTGACATGCTGGAAAGAAATTTATTTCACATTCTACCTCATTAGTTATTTGCTTCAACACTTGGTACAGTGTTACACTCGGCTGTTACCATAATCAACCATTTATTTCAAAGTATGTCATATGCCATTACTTTTGGCTTGTTACCATCAGCTACTTCAACAGGGGACTGTAGATAGAGGAGTAACAATGTTCAGCTCTTCATTTGCTAAATGGTAACATGGATCCTTGGGAATTATGATTTTAAATTACAACTAGCATGAGGAGCAGGTAAGATGAAAGGGTAGAATATAAAGCAACTGGGGATTATTATGGAGTTCATTGAAGCCAGCAGCTGTTGATTCACTGAATTCATTGGGTTCTGGATCAGTGCTGTTCGGCTGTTTGGAAAAAATGATGGCTCAGGGCAGCACTGAAATGTGAAAGGGAAACCAAAATGAACAATAGGGGATCCACTCTGCCATGCTACTCAGTGTGATGCAGGAAACAAGCATAATTTAGATTAGAAAGCGATTCCGTTGCCTGGGGAGGTACCTGTGCTGAGCTCCAAAAAACTCTGACAAATTCTGAAAGACATTACAAAACATTCTTCTGGGGTTTTTTTTAATTGCTTTTATTTTTAAAAGGAAGTATGAAGATGATCCACCAACCTGTACATACAAACACTCCCATGCACATACTGACTTTCTTGCTGCTGGTGTATGGACCACCACCGCCACACATGCCAGTGACCACATGGCAATACAGCAGCTGCCAGCATGTCACTGTGCAGTACAGCAGTGGCTCCCCACATCGCTGGTGGCTGCTGCTTCAGCTGCAAGCTGTACAATCACAGATGAAAAAAGGTAACCAGCATAACTCTGACTGAAGGGGGAAGTGTTCTTGAAATGCTCTCCAAACTCAGATGTGACCCACAGAACAGGCTCAAGAGCCCCAGTTGTAAGTAAACTGAGCAGTGTTTTAATAGAGGTTAGTGAGCATTGTGTAAACTACCCAAGAGCCAGGCTAAGAGGAAGCTAATTGGGTTGCTAGGTGTGAATAAAAGGAAGCAGGGGCTATGGCTGAGAGGCTCTCCTCCCAAGTACTGAGCTCAATCAATAGGAATAATGCTCTATCTGCTACTGATCCTGAAAATGGTTCAGCAACCAAAGCATTTATACTGCCTTAAAAGTAAAGGCCTGTTCCACCCTGGACGCCAACAGGAGACCAAAGCTGGTGCTGAGACATGGGACAATCCTGAAATTGCACCTTGTTGACAGGACCACACTGCCTTTCAAAACCTCCCAGTCTGTGCCACAGGAGGAGTGGGCCCATAGTGCCCCCTCACTGCCATTACATCCACTGCCCAGGCTGAGGCATCCTCTGGGACACAACACCCTCCCTCACTGCCTCCACATTTAGACTTCTCCCACAGCCCCAAGGGCAGCAGTGAAGAAGCACAGTGCACATCCAGATCTCAGCAACAAGTAGCCAGGACCCCACAAAATTAACAGAAGGGACCCACAGAAGAGAAGCACCCTGTAGACATTAGCTACTCTGCAATCTAATTATTGATGCAGATTTCTTCACAAGAGCTGGACAATGGCAGCAGGGATAAAAAAAAGAACTGGACTTAAATGTTTACTTTCTACACATGGACACACTGATATAAACACCCAGTTACAGCACTGATGAAGGCACAGCTGCCTGAACAGATACATAGTGCCATCTTAGACCCCTAAGGTATCCCAGACATCCATACAGAGATCACAGATACGACACAGGAGGTACTGAAGACCAGTCTTTCCAGAGTGGCAGACACAGAGAAAAACTAGGATCCTCCCAGGCATGAGGATAGTTCTGCTTAAGCAACCAAGTTCCCTCTATCACACCAACCAGATGGAAGACCACCAATGCAAGAGAAGTATCTCCTTGGCAGCGTAAAGCACTGTGGTTCAGTGCTTGGGTTGTTGTAGCAGTTGAGCCCCAACCAGCAGCTGATCACCACAAACCGCTCACTCACTCCCAGAGGGGAAACAGACAGAGCCTCCACTGGTTGGGATAAGGAGTTTACTGACAAAATCACCATGAACATTGAACAATAACAGTCAATCACACTCACACCCAGTGATAACACAGAGTACCTTACCTTATCAACCCACAATTACAGAGTGCTGCATGACACAAAGACAAACAAACCAGATGCCCCAACTGCACTCATACCACCCTGGAAACACCCAGCCCCTGCCCTTCCCCAACCAGCCCCTTTTATGGGGGAGTGATATCAGGTGGTGTGGAAACAGCCCGGGCTAACTCAGCTCACCTGTGCTGGCTGCTTGGGGAGGTTGACTCTCACCTGACCAGAACCAGGAAGGACACTTGCATTCACCAGCTCAGGAGAATCTGCTTTAGTTCTCAGTGAAGATCATCACTGAAAAGCACCCAGTCCACACGCTCCCCACGCTTTGCCACAAAGACTCGAGTTTTCGCAGCCACAAAGCTCCTTACAGAAACTGGTAACACACCTGACACCAAAAGCCGTGCGAGGCCGAGCTGTGGCTAACCTTTTTAACATCTCTAAGCAGCCAAGTCCCAGAAGCTGCTTTTCAAACCGCATCCCCCTGGCCAGGAAACGCTTGCAGGGCAGAGCACTCAGAGCCAAGTGACAGACAGCAACATCAGGCATTACGGGATGCTTCAAACGATGCTTATCTTCCTCTTGCCACTACTTCTCTACATACCAGTCATATTTGGCAAAGCCCATGCACTACACAGCCTCACCAACAGCACAAAGATCACTCTGATAACTAATAAGAAGAGAAAACTAATGATCTTGCCTGCTGAAGTGGCAGCAATGAGCATAACAGTTACGTGTCAGGCTTTGGGGTTTTGGGGGGTTTTGGTGGTTGTTACTGAATATTTTTCTTCGGAGAAGGCAGCAGTGGGAAGTACCGTATCTCCCACATGATTGTAGGTCTCTAAGAAAGAAGAGGAAACTGTATAGAAATTTACAACTCAGATTTTTATTGCTTCTAAATTTTTTGCCCCAACTTCCAGCTGCTGATGCTATGGAAGTTACCATTGTAGGGTAACTACAGTGCAAACCCACTACAGATCTTGTCACAAGGCTCTTAAAGACAAAAGTGTTCACGTATCAAGGGACACAGCAACTTTGAAGAAGCTTTTCATTCTCTCCTGATTTAGGGACAGCTGATCTGCCTTGAGGCTAAAGAGATGGATTACATTATTTCTTAGCTTCTTTTTTTTTTTCCTCTCCAGAGTTATTAACTATGATTCTATAGCTCTGAGCAACATATTTTGTCTCCTTCCATGAAGGCAGCATACAACAAATACATACTGTAAAGCACCTAAAAAAGCTTTAGCTGACAAACTCAATCAGATCTGTGGGAGAGGTGTTTTTCATTTGTCCTCTGTCTTTATCTTCCCTGTTCTGAAAAATACTATCACATTTTAGATTTTCATCCCCAAAATCTTTCTGAAAACATTTCTTAAAGACCAACACTTTATTTGCTCAGCTAACACTAATAATCTGGCATTCCCTTTTCTACTAGAGGCTTTTCTTTCCTGAGAGTTTTATTAAAGGCTTTAGATTTTAGTTTTTGAAACTAGTCCTCCTTGACAACATTTGGAAACCACCCCATAAATCACTGTCAGTGGAGAGTTTTGTTACTACAACATTTAAGCCCCTCCCCTGCAAAATGCTGAGGAAAGAGATGAAGAAGTAGGACCCAGATTTTCAGAGTCTTTAAGGGGCCAGACTCACTCTGAAATTGAAGTGCCTCTAAACATCTTTAAAGACACAAGCCTTAAATCTCTACAAGGTTTCCACCCTGACACTCTCCTACAGTGCTCCAACCAGGCTGAGGGGAAACCCTCTATACAAACCTGTCCTGGATTCCTGCCACCTGGTGACACTGGGAAGCTAGAGATGAGCTAAGTGCCCACTTTGAGACTATCCAAAAGCATCTCAGTTGTCCCTCCAGAGTCCCAAAACGTGCCAGGAAGAGGACAAGGGAGGCCACTGTTCCCCTCTCTACAAAGCAAATGGAACCCCCTTCCATGAGCTTAACTACTGGTGGTGACCTGGATCTCTCTCACTGTCCAAGCACCACACATCACTGGCCATCATGATCGAAGCCACGCTGCCACGAAAAGTCATTGCTTTCCAATTATTGCATTTTCAGGCAGTGTTTCCAGTTACCAGTTTGCATTTGCAGAAACAGAATCTAATTTCCTTTCCCCCTGCCTTCTTCCTTTCCTGTGGGGAGATGTAGGAAGGGAAACTCCTGTCAATAGAAATTAAAACGCAGTAAATGAACAAGTGCACCTAGTGAACCAGCTCTGTATTTTCCTTGCTGTGGTCTTTTGTTCATGTTCCAAATTGATTTTGAGATGACACTAACACTGGGTAATCTAACCTGGACAGTTCTGTGGGGCCCAATCCTTACAAAGCAGAAGTCCAGGCACAGCCAGTGGGAACCAAGGGCAATCAATACCTTTGGAGGGTTAATCCCATGAAATGTGCAATAAGCAGTTCCCACTTCCCCAGATAGATAAAAAAAGCTTTAAAACCATCAGAATAAATCCCCAGTAAGGAGGGGAAGGAAAAAAAAAAAGAAGGAGTGAAGGAATGAGTTCCTGCTTTCAGCTACGTTCAGTGCAACCTCTTTGAGATGAAGGGATGCACCAGAAAGAGAATCCTGCCAGGGCCATTCCTGTGTACAGGAATTTCTATATCAGAGCCAACTGAACTGTCACTGCGTTTTACTTAAGATAATTCTTCAGTCTTTACTAATTAGGTACTAACAATTCTTTCAAATGAGCTGTGAAACTCAGGGAAGAATACCAGCAGTATGTTTTAAATCAAAGTGTTTACATCAGGAATGATTCATTTTTTCCATGAGGAATGACTTGTGAGACAGGCAGTCTTAGCACTGCCATAAATCTGCATGGGAATTAAAATTGGGGAAGAGAATAACAAAGGGAAGTTGCTATCCCCACCTTCCCTGCCTCAGCCCCACCTCTAGAGACAGAATTTACATTAACAAGGGGCTCCCACTAACCACTGCAATCGGTGTTTGAGAAACACAGGGGTTTAAATCCATTAAAAAAAATTTAAGCCCAGTAACCCTGCTCTCCTCAGTAAAGAAAAGGTACAACACATGAAGGGAGGCTCCAGCATTTCTGCCATCTGCCCTAAAACTTTTAAAAAGAAAAAAGTTTTTTCAAAGTTTAACTAAGGAACCCACAAAAAAACCCAAACCCAACACGCTTTGTGAGCAGTGTTTAAACAGCACTTAAGAAATCCCTAAGAAAAAAAAAACCAGGCAGAAAACAAAATTCTCTGGTTTAGGCCTGTATGCTTTCCCTTTTATCTCTTGGAGGACAGAGAGCTGTGAGCAGAGCACGAGGCTGCTCTCTCTGTTCTCAGCTGCTAAACGGTTGAGGGGCTCTCTGGCCGTGCAGAAGCCCGCCAGCTTCATAGCATGCTTCATCTCAGCTGCCTGAAAAGCTGGTCCACTTGAAACACAACTGCTATCCCCCACCCGCGCTCCGCAGGAGAGCCAACTCCCCCTCAATGAGGTATTTATTCCACGTATATGGTAACTATTATTTCCAACATTTACAACATCAGTCATTTTAATTAGGAAAAAATTATTACAACCAACAAAAAAAACCAAAACAACCCAAACCTGCAATGCACACACACACACAGAGACACGCATATTTGCATGTAGAAATGCAAAGCATTCAAGTTGTTTCTAATAACTGCAGCTCCTGGAGGGGACATGCGTTCCACACACAATTGACTTAAATGCTCTTTTTTTTTTTTCCTTGCCATAAAAATATACAGATGTCCTTCTTCAAAAAAAATTATTTTCCCTTTTCCTGTGTTACAGGAAGCCTGCCCACACTTTTAAATACAAAGTGGGTATAAATAGAAGCACAAATTAGGCATCTTGAAAAGTCTGTATTTTCCAACCACAGGGAAACTAAGGAATTACTGTGAGCCTTCACATATCCAGCTATGTTGAATTAAAACAGCATTTTCTATCCATATGCCCAGCAAAACTGGCGAGAAAGCAAGGGAGGGAACGATAGCCTTGCTGGTTCTTCACTTGTTGCTACAGTGGGACTGGGGTTTGTTTACATTATTCAGCCTTCTTCGTATGGACCACTGTAAGTGTCAGCCCGAATACAGTCACCTCTTCGATGAAAGCATGTCTTACATATATAAATGATAAAACTACTATGAAAATTTCAGTAAGCCTGTCTGCTTTCCCATAAATCTAACTAGACATTTGTCTCTTTAGTTGTCCTTCTGTATCACATCTATTAAAGGTAAATAAAAGCATGATGTCTTTTTATATGACATTAATAGCTTAAGGGATTTTATAAATCAGTGAGTACAAACGTACGACTTGCTACAGCAGCAGTGAGGCAGGTCTGCCCATCTGATGTTTCCTGACTTAAGACTCCTGCTTCAAGATCTTGTTGCTCATTCAAAATTAACTCATCTCCTGTTTCTCTGCTGTTACATGCTGGATAACTTCTGCTGTTCTCTCAACTTCTGACATCAACCTTTCTCTAGTAGCCCAAACTAGCTAGCTAGCATTACGGTTCACAACACAGACACAGAAACTTTGTTAAATCTTGAGAACTCTCATCAAAAGGCAAACTCAACAAAATAAAAAAACCCCACCAAAAACCTAAATGCAAACCACTGAGACTCATTCTGGCTGGCCAGCCCTTTTTCTTTAGTAGCATCGGTAACACATCAAACTAGACTTAAGGGGTGAGCTGGCTGGCAGCTGGTCAGATGGTCAAAACAGCAATTGCCACCACTGGGTTTAGCATAAGATTAGTTGTTTGTTCGTACAGGGGGCGGTTGTTCTTGTTGCACATTTCATCTCTCCCCAGCTGTACTGCCTACAAGCAGAGAAGCTCTTTTGCTTCCTCAGTAAGATGCATTTATTGTTTAAGTGAGATTTGGGGGTGGCATTAACAAACCATAAGCTACGAATGGTGTCTCCAATCCCCGAGCGTGAGTCTCTAGGCTCTGCTGCTCGTGAGCGGTCCTTTGACCGCCTCTCTGGCAGACGGGTCTGCGGCTGGTGTGCTGCGGCACATCCTCCTCAGCAGAAAGAGGAGTAACTCCCCCAGAGGGTCTGAGCAGGGCTCTGCGAGACCAGAGGAGGAGGGTGTACAGAAACCTCCTGCCTAAACTAGAAGAAAGCCCAAAAGCTTATCTGCAAACTTTCTCCTAAATATTACCGATCTAAACTATGAAGACAACAAGTGTTGGCTTTCTCGTAACAACGCCACCCTTATTAACAATCAGGCTCCTTTTTCTTTTCTTTCTTTAAAAGGAGGTTGGTGAGACTTAAGGTTGTGCGAGACATACTTTGATCTGCACCCTGATGAGTGAACATTCCCCTTTGCTGCTAGCCCAACTAATGAAGGGATAAAATTAGCTTTTATCCCTGGCACTTTCTTTAGCAAAAAAACATGCACTAATCAGCTGTCCTCACTAATCAGTCGTCTGGCTAATGACCTTTTGCCTTAAAACACTAAAATTTCTGAATGATGTGGAGGGAAAAAAAAAAACCCCCAACCCAATGCAGACTGGCCCCTCTTTGTGGGTCTTAAGCCTATCATCTGGAACTGGAGACTGGAAGGTTAAATGGCAAATCTGTATCCTGACTGGGTGATAAATCTATAATCAAAAGGCACAAGCCTTGACACCTCAAGATGTACTTCATTACTACACGACTAAATGATTTTTTTTTCTTCCTCTTTTTTTTGTAAACTAGAAGCAGATGAAAAAAAAAATTGCTTAACTCCCTCATATTTTGCCTGTGGAGAAATCCATTCCACATCTGTGTTCAAGTGTCAGTTAATTTCTTACTTTTTTATTAATGCCTGAGCAGGAATTCGGAAGTTGAAACCATTTGCCTTTTTTTCCTCCCTCTACAACTTCAGGGAACTTTAGCTGGGGAAGAAAACTGCAAAACCACTCCATCAGCCTGCATACTCACACACACACATGAATCCCTAAAAAACCCTCCAAACCAAACCAAAAATCCCCAAAACACAGCAATAAACCTTTCAGTCCCCACCCATCCTCACCCCCCCCCAAAATCTGCATTGTACAAGGCACAGTCCTTCTTCATAATACCATAGTTTAACATTGTTTTAAAAGAGGGATTTCAAGGCCTGTTTAATTTTTTTTCTCCTGTGCCTTCTTTAATGAGGCTTTTTCTCTTCATGCATTAAGGAGGTGGAGCAAATGCAAGCCTGGATGGCTGAGGAGGATTAGCAACAGATGAGATGTCCTGTGGAAGTTGCTTTGCAGAGGCCTGTGCTAATTTCAGGCTGCAATGCAACTGCATCCTTAGTTTTAACTTCAGAAAAAAAAGATCTATTTATCTTAACCCTCCCCCAGACAAAGCAGTTCTCCCTGGGGATGCTGCGAGGCGCCAAATAAAACTAGGTTAAATTTGACAGCCTTCCAACTTTGCATCCCCAAACGAACCGGTGATTGATACTCACGGTAATGAGGGTCCATGTAACCATTTCGGGGGTCCATGGTAAAGAGCGTCCCACGGTAAGGTACAGAAGGTTCGGGAAGGTGCGATATAGATCCATGGATCTCCTTCTTGATTAATGAGGCCCTTTCCTCGCTCGACGTGGAAGGCTCTTCACTGATCTTGCCGAGGCCTTGCCCACCCTGCGGCTGCATTGTGATCGCGTTCCTTCTCTCTCTGTGATAGGTCTGCCCAGGACTTTCATCCTCTGCAAAAAAACGAGGGAGAAGAAAGGGAGAAGGGAAGGAGAAAGACAGACACACACTTTTTAGACCATTTATAGCAAATACAATAACGAAAAGTTCTCCCCCCCCACTCCCCTGCACACACACACCCCTCCTCACTACCCTCTCCTCATGGTGTAAGTTTGTGACAGTCAGTGCATGTGTGGCTATGAGAGATGGCCCGGGGAAGCCTGCCCGTTCAGAGCAGGCTGCTGCTGAGCAGTAGATCATCGTCACCCATGCGCCGACGCTCCTACCAGCGGGGCCATCAATCGTGAGGGAACAGACACAGGCTTGCTGTTTTCTTGCCTCTGGGACAAGAAGACTGGGAGTTTGGGCTGCCTGACGGGGAGGCAAAAAACAATTTGTCACAAAGAGGAGATGATGAACCCTGCTGGCTGGGCCTAAATCAAACCTAGCCACCCACTGCTGCTCTGCAGCATGGCTCCAATCCCTGGGGGTTTGCTTGTGTGGGAGGCCAGAGCCTCGCACGAAGGTCGTTAGCAATCAGACGTAAGGTGGGCAACGGTAAAATGAGTAGAACTGCCTGAAATACAGCACCAAGAGCATCCAGCAGGCGCCACGTGAGGTCACCTGCTACAACAGTGTCATCACAAAGACACATGAAGAGGGCAGTGGAGCATGCTCCCCCCCTCCTTTTTCCCCACATCCATCCATACAAGCCCACAAACTCATACTGACTACAGGGGGGAAAGGGGGAGTGTGGGGGAATAAAATAAAAAATAGGAGGATCAAACCCAAACCCTAGTCAGGAGTAAACCTCTAGGCCTGTGGACAAGCCAATCCTCTGCTCCCACGTGAATTTTAATCCCTGGGGACCATGTGGACCCTTCGAAAACCAGACCAAGGGGTTCTGTTCTTCAAAAGCCAGATGCACATTCCCAGGTACTTTTCACACATGCCATGTGGTGGAGGAGTTCTGTTAGCTACACAAGTCTCTACTGTAAATGCTCTCCTAAAATTGCATTACTGCTTTAAAATACTGAGAGTTTTCTATAAACAAGCACAACTGCTGGCTGTAATCCTGGCCCATTCCCACGCTCCAGGTATAGCCCTTTTCAATCAACCACTCTGCACATACAGGCATACAGCCACACATCTTGAAGAAGTACTGATAAATTCATTCAGCTTCAAAAGTTGCTCAGTGGGTCTGTAAGGGCACGAGGGAACTTCGTATTATTAAACACCAGGCACAAAAAAAGGTAACTAGAAAGGAAATGAAAACACCCCTAGGAAATAAAACTAAGGTACACTTAACTCTGCAACCCACATGCAAGGAAGGATCGTTGATGACAGTGCCAAGACCGCACTTCAGTTGTCAGAGATTTGGGGCCAGGGCTGCACTCTTACTTGTACCTTGCCCTGGTCGACTTGTTCACACAGCAAAAGCACGGGTGAGCAATTCACCGGGATACTGCTTTCACCAAGCCTGACACGAGCGTAACTCAACCTATTCGCCTTCATACGAGTTAGATGAGAAACAGGCTCCACACACAGAAACCCAGAGCCGAATTCTGGCCAGTATATCCATAAACCAGCTACACCACTGCTTTGAATGCAGCGCTTGCTGGGCTTCTCCCTGCCCCCTCCCCTCCCAAGTAGCAACAAGAAGAAAAGCCAGCAGCATAACCTATTGAGAGCTTAATTATTTTTTCTATCTCCAAGCATTATAGCAACCAGGGTCTGCTGACTTATCAGCATCTTCCAGGGGACTGAATTCTTTTTACAGCCAGCAGTAATTCTCCATACAGAGCATTTCCAGGGTTGGGTCTGAGAAGAAAGAGTTAATGGAAATGGACAACAACGCTGCAGAGTTTAAACCCTTTGCCCTTTTCTACTTTTATTAATATGCACAGGCACCGGTCCCTGCTCTGGATTAGCAGGGTTTAAGGTTTCAACGTTTTACACTGGAGCTGGTTTTAGTTAGAGAACTGCAAAAGGGAGTCTAAAACTTTAAAACTTATATGAGGTTTTCAGAAAGCTGCTCGTATAACTAAAAAATAAAAAAAAACCCACCCCAAAGTCATATTTTCCATCAGGTTTCTCTCTATCTGGAGTCTTTTATGTAAAACTTCAACCCAGAGTGAACTTTCACTGATGAGATGTAAACTCTTGTAAAAATAGGGGATTACACTCCATTTGAAATCCTGAGAGACCCTTAAGCAGAGCACACTAACCTGTGCTACCACAGCACAGAAAGAAGCAAGCTGGAGTGATTTGTGGGGCTGTATAATCAATCCAAGGATCAGATAGGATTTCAGTTCTTTTACTCTTCCATATAAAGATAATATTTGTTAAAACTGCCATCCTGGGATACAACAAGAAGCTGACGTCTGTCTGCAGGCCCCACTTTCATTCTTTCCTTCTCAAAACATGCATGTGTCATGAATCAAGGTACTAGGGACTGCTATGGAACAAGCCGATTTTCCAAATTGCTGAATGAAATTCAAAACCCAGTTTCAGTAACTTTGAAACTAAAAGAAAAATGTGTTTTGTTTTAATAAGCTTTCCTTTTTTCTCTTTTTTTTTTTCTTTCTTGTTTTTGGTTCCTCAAGTTAAAAAGAAACCAAAAGCACAGCATTTTTCCCTCTGCATCAAACTGTCTCTCTTCCCATTATGGAATTACTGCCCTGTGCTGCTAGTAGTCAAGCATTTCTGTATGCTGTCTGCCATGTAAAAAATCCCCTAGAAGTTTTTTGTTGTTTGTTTGGTTTTTTTTAAAGTAAACATGACAGCATTTTTGCAATAATAAGGAACATTCAATGGCCAAACATTGCTAAGCATTTCCTTCATGCTCCGCACCACTGTGGGCTGCTTTTGATGGTGGGGAGAGAGGGGGGAGTGGAGGGGTGGTAGGCAGATGAGAACCTTGACAAGACCCCGCGCTCCAGGACAAGAGCAGGCGAGCGTTTTGCAAGGAGCTCCCCAGGCACGGAGCAGGGAAACTCCTCTTGCAGTAAGTAACACTGCTGCCGAGCCTCTCGACGGCAGGCGAGCCACTCCAGCGCGCCAGAAGGCGAAAGCTGGCTAATCTTGTTCTGTTTCAGCTGAACCAGTCAATAAAGTTTTAAGAGTAAGCGCGGGCAAGCCGCGCCAGGCCAAATTATTGACAGAAGCGTACTGTCCACCATGGCAACAAGCGGGGCTCCACAGCAAAAACCGTAAGCAAACAGCCCACTGCTCCAGCAGCATCTGCCAAAGGGGTTTAAAGCCAAATGCATGACGACTGTTGCTGCTCTGCTCACGTTTTAGAAGTGGCCGGCTTTTGGGTCAAAAGAAACATCCGATTCTCTCTCGCAGAGAGACCGATTCTAAAGCTGAAAGGACTGATTCTCCCTCAGCTCCACCTGCTTCCCGCTGGTGGGACACCACTGACTCCGGCACAGTTCATCTGGCCGTTTGCAGGTGTAAGAGAGGGGTTAAATAAGAAAAGGAAAGAAAGAAATTAAAATAAAAAAGGAAGAGTAATCTGGCCCCAAAAGCAATCTGCATAAGCTTCTCTTTCTTCGTGTATGCCCTGCTCTGCCTGAACAAGCTAGTAGCCAAAGACACATGTGAGCGCCCAGCCTGGAACGATCACATTAATCCAAGGTTCTCCCATCCACTGCGAAATACCCAATTCACTCCTGCTACCCTGATCAGCAATTTCTATATAAGAAGCATCGAGCACCAACAAACACCTCACTTAATCAACAATCTTTTCCAAATAACTCACCCTGGGCAGCACGCCTGAACAAACGCACTTTTAATTGTTCAGCTAATTTGCCCAAAAAAATAAGAATCCGGACAACACAGCCTAATGCAGAAATCCATTAAACTCTTTCCCTCTTGAACTTTTTTTGCCTTTTTTTGTTGTTGCAGACCAAGACACAAAGTAGAAGCTTTTTTTTAATTTTAATGCCAGCAACTAAAAGTTGAAAACCATCAATACGCCACACTAAAAATCAATCTCAACACACTTCAGCGAGACCCCCGCTTAAATGAGACACCAACAGCCCATAAATCTGTTCATGTATTAAGTTTCATCACAGCATTTCTGCATGCAACTTGCAGAGAGAGTTACTGTCTCGTGAGCAATCTGCCACTGCACTTCGGCTGGGTAAGAGAAGAGACAGGGTACTTACAACTCAGTCCAAGAGACCCTGGCTGACGCTCCCTCCAAGCTTTTCTCTTGACCAAAAAATCTCTGGCTACCGGGCAGTGGGCATTCCTCCCTCTTTCCCTCGCTCTCTCTCTCCCTTTCCCCCCCCTCCTCCTGTCTCCCTCCCTCTCTCTCAGAGGCAGTGCTTCTCCCATTAGAGGAATTAAAAGTGGTTGGTGCCATGCTAAATTTAACAAGCTCATTAGTATTCTTCCTGTGTGCTTCCTAGTGAACTCTCCCTATTCAAGCGGCTCTCTCTAGCTGAGGGGTCAGGCGGCTAATCATTAAATCAAACTAATGTCACCCTATCACAATCGGCCTAAGAGAAGGAGGGTTTATTATTTCAGTTTATGCTAAATAAACGGTTTTACAAATGGTCTCCAAGCAAGGTCAACAGCAGCTTCAATTACAAGACAAACTTAACAAGAGTTGCTATAAACCAAGTGCTCCATATTGACCTAAGCACAAGCTCGGCTCCGCATATTGCCACTAGCGGGATTGTACAGGAATGCATATTGTAAAATAAAGGAAAGGGTAATCTTTTCTTTGCCAGAATTTGTGACTGCACAGAGACTGCTCATTCACCTCTCCCCAACCAGCTTGCTGCTCAGCTCAATTCACCCCACACAAAGGCTGAAGACCAGACCTCAATGGACCGAGTGAAACATGTTCAAAACTAGGCTCTCTATTGTGACTGAATTTCTTAACATCTTTTCAAAAAGCGGAGAATGCCTTGAGGCTAAAGGAAGAAACAGGCTAATGGTGAATTGGGAATACTGAGCAAATTTCAGAGCCCTTTCCTCCTAGCTTTTGAGGTTGAAAGCAAGCTCTTTCCTTTCAAGTTTCAAAGTCCTTTTTCCTCCCGCAGTGTCACAGAAGGATTTGAAAAGAAGGTAATTGTGCTCACAGTCCCCCTGATCAGAGCTTACGTCCTATTTCTGGTATTTCGGAATACTTCTTGCAATAATGGTGCATATAGCTCAATCCCTTAACCGTCCTGCACTCTGCAATTGCTCATTAAATGAACAATTGCTGGTATAAAATGCCTTTTATGTTCAAGGTCTGGATATAAGATAAGCATTCTAGTACTCTAAATTTGGTTTACTAAGGAAACTCTCCATCATTAAATTACAAAACCGAAGTCAGAATATCAGTCTTTCCCAGAAAAGTAGCATTTTAGGTTGCTGTGTGCCAGAAGGAAGGGGCAGGGGGGTGGGGTGGAGGGGGTGTAAAAAAGATTGACTACTTAGATTCTTAATGGAATAGATACCTAAGGAAGAAAGCAATTTCCCTCATGTTTAAGGAGGTTGAAGTTTTTGAGACTTGGTATTTTCTTCCTTGAAATGATGCAATAGGGCAATTGCCAGGCTCATTAGGACATGTGTATCTGTGCCTTCTCGAGTACACAAGCTCATCGCTGCTCCCTGGCCACCTTCAGAGCAAAGCAGGGGGAAATACACTTGTAGGATTGTGCCTGCCACTGGAAACAGTGCACGCTGTAACCAAAGTTTTTGTTTGGGTGGGTACAGCAGTTTGAGTTGGGCGCTCCTGCTCCCAAGTTTGTTTTCTCCCTGCCTTTGGAGCAGCCGCACGTGAAGTGCGCGCCCTGGAAACACGAGCACAGATACGAAGCGCAATGCTCATAATTAGGTTTAAAAATAGACTCCAACCATACGAGAGGCTACAAAATCTGTTATCTAACAAGTACGGTGCTCACTTTATTTGCAGTGCTTAAGCATACCTTATACAAGGCTTTGGTGCTTATAAATAGCATGCATTATCTCAGCTCACCAGTGAAAATGTATAGATTTATATTCCCATTTGTAATAGATTTTCAGCTTAGTTATTTTCCCATTACCATATGTATAGTATTTTCTAGGAACTGATTTGTGACCTCTGGAACACGAATACACATCTCTTTTTCTTCATCAGGTTTTTTTTTTTTTCTGAGAAACCTGTTATATTCTTTTGTTTGTCACCTTTAACTTTCACTGGAAGAAAAAGGACTTACTGATGAGGCAGAAAGCGGACCCAATCCCACCAATACCTACATAATACTCCAACTTACACACCCCACCCCAATTATTTTCCACAAATGAGACGTACGTTCATTTTTGCTGCACCTACAGCATAACTCAATTCAGTCCTTGTTTTGAAAGTAGAGAAGAAGCCAGAACACAGTCCATCAATACAGCTTCTCAGACGTTCAAAACGGAGCCTGATCCTGCACTCCTCTGGGTCAATGGTAGAGCTCCCACTGACCGGAGGAGACAAAACTGGTCCTGAACAGAGCTCACAGTGTTCCAACATGAAGTCAGCTCTGCATGGCTATCAGCAGAATGTGGCTCACAGCTTTTTCTAGCTGTGCACATAACTTCCCCAAGATTGCTGGGGAACATGCTAATGGTACAATGGAGCTTAAAATTCACGTAAAGTTTTTCAGACATCTGGATCGGAGAGTCTTGTTAGCTGCTATGCCTTTACCTAAATTTCTTGATTCTCCAGATAAATTTATACTGCTTTGTGCCTCCCTAACTGCTCCCAACTAAAACCTTAAACAGACAAATACAAAATTATATAAAATAAAACCCTCTCTAGACCTTCACAGAAGCAAAAACCTATTGGATTTTACTGGGAGATTGCATCTACAAACCTCAACATCAGACCTATAGGGAGATGCTTAAAGTCTCTTTCAAGCTTAAAAACCCCCCAAAGAGTCCTACTTACAGAACATGAGATAGGTGCAGACACAGCTACGTACACACAAAGACATAGTATGCAATGAAAATCTTGTCCATCCCAGGACTCTCTCTCTCATAAAGACAAGGAGGGCAGGAGGCTGGACTACTTTGCACCTGAGGGGGGGGGGGGGGGANCACTTAGGTAGATGCCTGAAGTTACTGACCTGACACCCGAGCCATCCCACTGACTTCTATGAGTTTGGATCAAGCCGTGGAAGTTGCTTTCTGCAAACCAGATTCCCGCAGGATCCCGTTGGCCAAGTTTGCGTAGAGCTGCCCAGCGGAAGGGCCAACCAGCCGACACGTGGAGCTTGAGCCCCCACAACACCCAGCCCAGCCCGTGGGGCTGTGAGTCTCAGGGAAGCTAATGGAGGCACGAATTCATAGCAACTCCGAAGGTCAGACTCCAAGTAAGTGTGAGCCTCACTTGTGAACAAGCCCTCTCCCAGCCTGGTTCCACACAGGCTTTTAAAATAACAAAAACAAACAATTTAAATCAAAACAGCTGAAAACCATTTTCTCCCTTCCCAAGTTCAGGGCTACGTGTTTCTCCCATGGCAGACAGTGGATTATTGCAGTGATACTTAACACCGCTCTCAAGCGCAGCCCCCAGCACTCTGGTTTAGGTGTTAGTGACGACATTGACTGCTGCAGGAGAAACACTAAACCCTGCACCCAGGTACCGAGCAGGTGGTGAGCTTTTAAGTTTACCTTCGTGGGGCCTACGATGCCCAAAATCCTGCTTGCTTTACTTGCACCGTAATCCTCGGGATTCAGTGAAACTACTCATGCACGCAGAGCAAGACGGATTCACGTCAAGCATCAGAAATGCTCCGTCCATCGGGCACAAATGGTCTGTGCCTGGAAAATGTACTGGAGATGTTTTGTTAGCATGTGGAAATGCTGTCTCATTAGCTTGGTGAGAAAGGGACTCTTCATAGTTAAACTGCTCTGCAGTTCTGCTGGCCAAGAAAAAAAACCCCCCAACCATGGCCTTAATGCAGAAGTAGGAGAGATTTGAAGGTAGAATTAATTGGCAAAACTAAAAGAGAAATTATACTTGCAGAACTAGAAGGCAAGCAAAAAACATCTTCTCTTGGTACAGTACATTTTATGGTTTGTTTTTGCTACTTCAGGATTGGGAAACTTGAACAAGAAAAAAAAATCTCTTGCAAAAACAATCTTAGTTTTTCATTTCCCCTTTTAAAAAGTGTTCCACCTGGAGAACATTCAAAGGCTGCAAGTTACTGCACACCAGCCCCAGTAAACTAGAACACTTGTTCAAGTCTGCAGATCATGGCTCAAACTTAAGCTTTGCACTTCCAGAATGTCTCCTGGATTATTGCTGCTCTCCAGCATCTAGTCTCTTCAAAGAGCCAGGAGACGCAAATGTAACTTAGAGAAAGATGACTATGGACCTCAGGATCTGACTGTTGGCAACCATTTTTTAGAAGGGAAAAGCTCCTCAGCCTCTTGCAAGACACTCAAAAGGATCCTGATTTGAAAACCTGATGAAGTTCCTTCCATTAGCCAGTTATTAGACTGTTAGTCACTGCTTACTTTGAGCGGGCTAATTAGTTACATCAAAGGCACTACAATAAATTCCCAGGAGGGTTTGGGGTTGGGGGGTGGGAGGAATGTATTTCTGAACCATCTAATAGCGCATTTATGCCTATCTGAGGGTAACTGCTTCGTTTCACTCAAGACACTGGGGGACATACTCTGGTGCTGTCACTTTCTACCAAGCCGGCAGCAGCATCGGGCCTTAAAGCTGTTTTACAGAGCAGTTTGTAGCCCAATAGAAATTTGATTAGCCATGCTTAGAAGCCACAAAAGAGTCAAACAGGAGTTATAAATCCTTTGGTGCACCATCTCCCTTCGTAACATCTATAGACCAGACACCTTGGCCTCGCCAGAATTAAGAAAAAGAAGTTAATTTAATTAGTGTTTTATAGGGAGCTGATATTTCTTCCCATTTTCCTTCAGTGGGTTCAGCCTGCTAATTGCAAGCACGAGCCAATCGCTAAATGGTTTGCAACAACCCAGAGCCATGGTAACCCTACGGTTTATGGCAGATAGCACCTATTTCATTGCGAAATTTAATTTATTGCCGCATCCTTTTGCACAGTTGCAGTAAGTGTCAGTGTTTCCATTATGTCCCTGCACTTCTGGACGCTGAAGTGTACCAGCTGTTTCAAAATATGTTATGGGTTACTCTGCCCTGATTTACAGGAGTTCTGATCTCAATTGCAAACAGTGAATTGTGGTGGATGAGAGACTTAACATGAGCCAGCAGTGTGCTCTTGCAGCTCGCAAGGCCAATGGTATCCTGGGCTCCATTAGAAGAGGGGTGGCCAGCAGGGACAGGGAGGTGATTGTCCCTCTCTACTCTGCCCTTGTGAGGCCCCATCTGGAGTACTGTGTCCAGATCTGGGGTCCCCAATACAAGAAAGATGCGGAACTGTTGGAGAGGGTTCAGAGGAGGGCCATGAGGATGATTAGAGGGCTGGAGCACCTGCCCTACAAAGAGAGGCTGAGGGAGCTGGGCTTGTTCAGCCTGGAGAAGAGAAGGCTGCGGGGGGACCTCATTGCAGCCTTCCAGTACCTGAAGGGAGCTTATAAGCAGGAGGGGATTCAACTTTTTTAAAGGGCAGATAATGGCAGGACAAGGAGGAATGGATTAAAACTAAAGGAAGGAAGGGTTAGATTAGATATTAGGGGGAAGTTTTTTACCGAAAGAGTGGTGAGGTGGTGGAACAGGCTGCCCAGAGAAGCAGTGGATGCCCCGTCCCTGGAAGTGTTCAAGACCAGGTTGGATGGGGCCCTGGGCAACCTTGTGGAGATCCAGGCCTGGAGGTTGGTGGCCCTGCTTGTGGCAGGGGGGTTGGAGCTCTATGATCCTTGGGGTCCCTTCCAACCCAGACCATTCTATGATTCTATGAATTTATCATGGTCTCGGGGCAATATATGAGTGCCATTAATTTTTTTGTGCACAGAATGTATGTGCATTTTTATCTACACATATGTAAACACATGTGTGGTCACACACACTCACAAATTCAGCTCCACCTCACATCCAATAAAATCCACCTGATGGCAGATGAGGCTCTGTGTGATACAAGGATGTCTGTGTGTAAACGTCCACACGTGTATGCTGAATACCTGAGCACAAAAAGGAGACCTTCTCACATTCTTCATCATTAGTCTAAATAAATCAGGAGAAGCATGATGAAAAACAAATGCAAGACTTACAAGGAAGATTTTTTTCAAGCAAAGAAAAAAAAATCTCCTAAAGAGTCTCAAGTTCTGTACAACAAAAGATTTGATGTTTTGAGTAACTTCTGGGCATTAGTGCAGTAGCTATAAACTGCAGAAGTACTGATACCTAGATATCTTCAAGTATTCCTTTTAGCAACATTGCTTCTCTCCCAGGAATTTGGTATTCTGAGAAGCCCAAGCTCAATGCCATCTCACCTATCAAGTCATCGCAGTAAGTGTTGAAGTTCAGAGGCTGTCTTCCCAGCCTGCAGGCACCTCCTTACACAAGAAAAAAAACTATCTCCTTTGGCCTTAAAAAAGTGCTTGGCCTTCCCAGAAAGGTTCCCTTCCCGCCCCAGGGCCTGCTCACTTTCTTTCCAGTTTTCTCCACTAAGAAGGATGCAGGAGCTATGGCAGAGATGTGCAGTGCCATACACCTCGCATGGTTACTGTCTTCAGATTCCAGTCATCAAAAATACTACTGCCAGCCACAAGCGAGCACCAGACTGGCTCCAAGGAAGGATGGATGCATGTGAGTGAGCAGAGATGGACAGAGAGTAGAGAGCCTGGGAGGAAAGGAAGGAGCAAATTCTTCATACCATGATCTCCACATGGAAGGAATACTCTTAAAAGCTTTGAGATGCACAGAGTTGGAGAATTAAGATAATTGACTACAGCCCACTAGCCTCTGGGGTCCCCTTCTCAGGACGACGGGTTCCTTCTTGCCAGTGCCCCCTTCTTCACTCCCACTGCACGCTTCTGGCTGGGACCACCAGCCTTGCCTGAGAACAAGCAAGGAAGCCTGAGACACACCAGGTTTTACTGGCTTCTCCAGACAACTCCACAGCAGGAGGAACTGCATGTGAAATACAACATTTTGTGGACTAAAGCACATTAATGTCTTCTCTTGGGTTCTAGGGATGGGCAAAACTGGTTTCAAGACTTCACTTTTTTGACTACTTCTGCGTTTGTTCTTTCCAACCATAATGCTGCTAACAGACTTTAAGACACTGGAATACTGCCACAAGCTTTTAACAACACATCGTATGCAGGTACTTAGGTGCTCATAACTGTCTTAAGCAATATTACCTATCTCCATTTATCATTACACAGTGGACACCTGAGAGCAGAAAGATAGCCAAGTTACAGAAACACTCATATGCTCAGAAAGAAAGCATCAGTCTTCCATTAAAACAGCAACCTCTCTTCCTCCTACACTAGCCATGGCAGTGCAGAAAGAGCCTTCTTAACTTGTTATTCGTGTTTTGGTGGTTTCATCCATGCACAACCTGGCAAAAGGAAATGTCAGTGTTTCCTTATTATTTTTGGCAGCCTACATTTTCAGGCAAAATCCATTTAATAGAAAAATAAATGAAGTTTCATCCCTCCCCAAGTTAAATAAGCATGATTTGTATGGAAAGGAGGCTGGGGAAGGAAAAGGGAGCCACCTGAAAAGTTCATTTGGTTATATACAAACAGAAAAAATAACAACTTAAATGTATCACTGTACACTGCTGTAGCCAGTAAAAAAGGGGCTGTTCCAATCCTGAAAGTATTCCAAAAACAAAAAAAAATTACCAGATTTACTGAAAGGAGCCTGTTTAACAAAAAAACACACAAAAAACCACACAAAAAACCACCAACAAGGCAGGACTGCCTCTTAAATATACCACTTACAAATTTTAATTACTTTTAAGTGTGCCACAGACTTTTTCCCATCAGGGCAGAATCAAAACTAAAACCCATTTTCCTCCATTTCTGTTAGTAAGTTCTATACCATAAAAAGATGCAGCACTGCTGCACTGAACTAGAGTGAGACAAAAAGAAACAAAACTAACATCATCAAAGGTACTTCCTCTTGAAAAAACTAAGAACTAGAACATCTTTTAAAGGAAAACACAGTCTCTGCAAGCATTTTACAGGCAGCTGTCACGGGGGACTGAACCTCCAAGTTCTTGCACAAGTAAAATTATTATGGGAGATTCAAAGCGGACCCTGGACTTGAAGATCTTTCTGCTCTTCAAATCTCACCATGGTCTTCCATAAGCCACTGCACTTCTCACAACTCTGTGTTCCTCGCTCACCAAATTGATTATATACCCTGATAACTGATTTAATAAAAGAAGGAGTCTTTTGTATATAGCAAATAAGCACAGAAATGATGGAAGGATTCAAGGCCCACTTGATTTATATACAGAAACTTCCAGCCAGATCTGAAGGCAGAGTATGCTGAACAGTCAGCCCAAAGCTGCCCTACAAATCACCCCATCTATTAAATGTTCCAATCCTGCAGAAAAGCAGTGTGCCTCCCATTTCTGTTACGTAAAATGGCTTTGCACAACTTGTCCACAAGTACATAACTATTGACTAATAACTACCACAGCCTTCCACAGGGAATGGGGTGGGGGGGGGACCTATAAAATCAGAACAAACAAATCAACCTTTAAAGTGTTAGTGCCCTGATGCTTCTTACTCCATCCAACCCTCTTACCTAGTCTATCATTCGCAGAGAAATCTCACCCACCCAAAACACACTGCTTCCTCCTCCTCACATCTAAACTACTTTAAGTTCTGAATGATGGCTTTTAATAAGCTCCCTGAAAAAAACTGAATAATAGCAGCAGATTTGATTTACCAGTGTCCTCTACAGACTGCTAAATATTTGAAGAAGCTGTGTTCCAAATAGTGGCTGTGTTCTTTCTTCCCCAGCACAGGCCAGAAGGTCCACTTTGCCATCACCAATGAGAATTACTTTTTTTTTTTTTCTTTATAAAGAAACCATGGTCATTTGGAACTATAGTAGAGAACTCTCATATAACACTGTCAAATCTTTCAGATTAAGAACAATACTTTTATGCTAATCTCATTGTTTGGACCAGCTTTACCACAAGTCTTATAAACATAAAGAATAGCAGAGGATAACCTGTAGCCTAAACACCTTGAGGCACTTCTACAGTTATTCACAACAACGTTGTCAACTTTGCCACAAGCATTTCACACAGAATCCCAGAACATTAGGGGTTGGAAGGGACCTTGGAAGATCATCAACCCCCCGCCAGAGCAGGATCACCTAGACTAAGTCACACAGGAACAGAACCAGATGGGTTTTGAATGTCTCCAGAGAAGGAGACTCCACAACCTCCCTGGGCAGCCTGTGCCAGTGCTCTGTCACCCTCACTGTGAAAAAGTTCTTATGTTCACATGAAACCTCCTATACTCCAGCTTGCACCAGTTGCCCCATGTCCTATCACTGGACATCACTGAGAAGAGCCTGTCTCCCTCCTCCTGACACTTACCCTTTACATATTTATAGACTTTATTGAGGTCACCCCTCAGTCTCCTCTTCTCCAGGCTAAAGAGGCCCAACTTTCCCACCC
The DNA here is from genome assembly GCA_013400835.1 of Zapornia atra. Classification (NCBI taxonomy): domain Eukaryota; kingdom Metazoa; phylum Chordata; class Aves; order Gruiformes; family Rallidae; genus Zapornia; species Zapornia atra. The sequence goes on from VZTU01031856.1 coordinate 120,278, forward strand.
TGTCCACATAAGATGTTCCACTCCCTTAATGATCTTGGTGGCCCTGCGCTGGACTCTTTCAAGGCATTCCATGTCCTTCTTGAACTGAGGGGCCCAGAACTGGACACAATATTCCAGATGGGGCTTCACCAGGTCAGAGTAGAGGGAGAACCTCTCTTGACCTACTAACCACACCCCTTCTCAAACACCCCAGGATGCCACTGGCCTTCTTGGCTACAAGGGCACATTGCTGGCTTATGGCCATCCTGCTGTCCACCAGGATCCCCCAAGTCCCTTTCCCTTATGCTGCTCTCTAACAAACCATCCCCAATCTATACTGGTATCTGGGGTTGTTCTTCCCCAGATGCAAGACTCTACACTTGCCCTTGTGGTATTTCATTAAATTTCTCCTTGCTCAACTCTCCAGCCTGTCCAGATCTCACAGGAGGGCAGCACAGCCCTCTGGTGTGTCAGCCACTCCTCCCAGTTTTGTGTCATCAGCAAACCTGCTGACGGTGCACTCAGTTCCCCTATCCAGGTCATTGATGAATATATCGAACAGTACCGGTCCCAGTAGATGAACATCCACTCCTTGCATGAGATTTACCACATTTATCCTGTAAAATTCAGTTAGCCTCTTTAGATGCACCAGAACTGTAACATCAAAACCGGCTGGTTTTTCATGGCAAAAGACTGACAGTCCACAGCCTTCAGCATACATTGCTTGTTGCAACTCCTTTATAAAGAAAAAAAAAAAAAAAAGAAAAAGATTCCTTTTCCAGAGCAGTAGGGTTACCACTGTCAGCTGCACTGCACTACGTACTTCCCTCTCTTTCGGGTCTTATCTTCAAAAATCACGGAAACAAAGATGTAAACTTGGACATTAAAGAGTGTTAACATCAAAGTACATGCACTACTTTTGATATTAACCAAAGCCTTGAGCTAGCAATCTAACTGGCACAAATCAGGGGTGTCTATGTAATTTCAGAAACAGCTGAACTGAGCTCTCCACCGTGGCCTGCATTTGCTCACCGACTTTTCAAAGCACGGTATCGCTCTGTGTTTTCACTGTTAGCTGCTGATCAAGCAAGCAGCAGGAATCCGAATCCACTTCCTGGCATCTTCACAACTCACGTATCCACACTTCTGAACACTTCAAGCTGCCTGAATGTTTCTCTTCCTTTAATGCATTTTTTAAATGTTAACCTCTCCACCCAGAGCAATCCCCTGGCACTGGGGCAAACCGTGACCCACATCATATCCCTGTCCTTTGGTTTGCATAAAAACTGTATACCTCAAATTAAGGGGAAAAAAAGAATATACAAGTCCATGAAGAAACAATGTAAACAGATGCTAATAATACACACGCCACTTATGTCTGCGTGTGGATGTACCAACAGAGCTTCAAATTCTCCCATCAAAAAGTTAAGAAAGAAAGAGTATTTATTGCCTCTAACCGTCACCATTTCCCACAATATCCTGGGTTTTCATTGGCATTCACATACACTCCTCCTTGCTCTCGGAGGCAGCTCCAGTGCTCTCTTCATAACTTGGATTCAGATTTGTCGGGGCCCAAATTCCAAGGCATGAGCTTGCAAAAGGGCAAATAGAGCCAAGCTCACAGGACTCCTGCAGGAACAGCAGTGCAAGGCATGCAGGTAGGAGGCTGGGCAATGCTTCTGATTTTTAACTTTCCTTTATGTTTTACCTTACCAGCTTAGTTCATACTGGTGCCCACACAAGACTCTCAGAGAATTTTGCCTCATAAGATGTCATACAGCTTTAGCCAGGACAACGCATTAGGGCTTCAACTAGTGTAGCTTATGCATCCCAAGTTACCAGTACAAACTTCAGGGTAAATGGGATGTAGCAGAAAAAAAAAGAAAAAAAAGAAAGAAAAAATTGAGACACTCAAGTCTAGATTCCTAGCATTTTTGGTACCCTATTAATATTTTATGTTAATAGGACAAAACCCAGGATGCATGCTGTGATACAGCAGTAAAACACTAAGAAACACACTGTAGCATGTAACTGTACACAGAGGGACTGCTCTCCTCTGATGCCACATACCACTTTTGTCTCACTTCCAAAGAAAACAAGGCTAAATAATAACTATCAAGGGAAAGCGGAAAGGATTTTGGTATCTATTCCCCACAGCTTTTAAACCCACTGATCAGATGCAGCCATTTTTGTCTGAGACAGCAGTTTCTATAGATCTCTCTAAAAAAAAAAAAAAAAGCAAACAAAAAAAAATGCAGTCAGGTGGAGGAGATGCTCTGTTACCAGCCAGCAAAGTTGCAGAGGGATTTCTCTTCCTCATACAAGGAAGCATTTAAGGAGCAAGGTGCAATAAGCATCCCACCGGAAGAAAAATCTCTGATCAGAGCCAGCATCTTGTTAGAACCCCAGAGAATCAAGACAGAAAGCCATATCCTGGGGGAAATTCCCAGGAAGGTCCATTCCTACTGCAGGCAGCTTTGTGTTTCCGACAGATCTGCCAATTAGGGATGTGACTCAGGGCAAGGTTCCAGGCTAAATCTTGTAACTTAGAGCACCTGAATGCAACAGATTCACATGCAGTTCTGCACACTACAGCAGTACCTGGATGATTAAGATGTTATGTTTGCAAGTTGAGCATCCTCAGGGCAGTTGGCCTTCCACAGTCCCCCTCAACCACTGAGGAAGAGAATACACAGGAATGCTTTTGTAAGACATGAAGATGAAGACCGTCTGTAGAGTCCATTTTGCTGACCATAAAATCTGTCACAAACTGGAAATTAGGAAAACTGTACTTGCACAGTCTTAATGAAGGCCAGCAATTAAAAGTGTGACTCAGAAGTGATCACAGTCATCTTCACAGAACAGAAGATCAGACTCGCATATCAGAAACTGAGTTTACTGGCAGAAGGGTCTCCTCCTCAACTCCTTACAAGACAAGACCACTATTCACTTCAGTGGGAGTTACAAGCAGGAAACAATGTCAGGAATGGGTCCAAAGGAAGCTGGGAACAAATTGTGCCTCAAACCAATAAATACCTATGGCCCAGCAAGTTGTCTCATTACTGAGAATAACTCAGTAATTAAAAATTTAATGGAATCCAAGGAGGTTTCTAAATCATTAAGGCAACAGAACACAGAGTGTCAACATTATGGCTGAATGGGGGGATAGAGAAATATCAACCAACACTGCTTAACTCTGTCCTGTGAAGCTGAGAGAGTTGGGGTTGTTCAGCCTGGAGAAGAGAAGGCTCTGGGGAGACCATATTGAAGCCTTCCATTACCTAAAGGCAGCCTACAGGAAAGCTGGAGATGGACTGTTTATCAAGGAGTGTAGTGATAGAACAAGGGGAAACGGGCTTAAGCAGAAAGACGGTTGATTTAGGTTAGATGGATGGATGGATGGATAGACAGATAGATAGATAGATAGATAGATAGATAGATAGATAGATAGATAGATAGAAAGAAAAAATTCTTCACTGTGAGGATGGTGAGGCACTGGAACAGGTTGCTCAGAGAAGCTGTGACTGCCCCCTCCCTGGCAGTGTTCAAGGCCAGGTTGGATGAGGCTCTGGGAGACCTGGTCTAGTGGAGGGTGTCCCTGCCCATGGCAGGGGGGTTGGAACTAGATAGTCTTTCAGGTCCCTTCCAACCCAAACCGTACTGTGATCACCTGGGACTCCTGCCGCTGCTCATCTCAGCAACACCAGTCAGTAAAGTCCCTTGCATGACAGCAACTACCTACTCTGTAGCAGTAGGTCGTTAATTTATCCCCCCTCTTCCCAAACTGTAGTATTTTACTTGTAAGGACCTGAGACTAGGTATGCATTTTTGTCACAACTGTAAAACAGGACTAACATACACTGTTTGTGAAGCATTACCCATTTATACACACACGGAGCTATGAGAACATAAATAATACCAAAAAAGTCTAATTTGACTGTAACATCAAGCCCACCAAAGAAAGACATGGCAAAATTAAGGTTGCCTGTGCACCGCTGGTTATGACCTCCCATGAGTAACTACGCTCTGCTTCAAGATGCATACAAAGTTAACATGCCATTTTCTTTCTGCAGGACTTCAGCTCCATCCAGTGCCTGTGTCGGACAGCGCTGTCACTACCTGGTTCCCCTCTTGGGACTTCAACATGTGGCCCCTCTGCTCTACGTGGTGCTCTTCACTGGAGCCCAGCTCTCCAGACAGAATTATTAATTTCCTCCTGGGCTTTCTCTGGCGCTCATTGCAATAAAATTCAAGCACTTCATGAATATTAACAGAATGTATTTTACAACAGTTCTGCCTGGTGAAGCGATGGTGTTATCCACTACCTACAGAGACTCCCCATTCAGTGTCCCTGGTTGTAGATGCCCAGTTTAAAGAGCCCAAGAACGCAGGGTTTTGGAGTATTTAGCATCAGGACTACTTCATACAGTTTGTGTTTAAGAGTTACTCATGACTGCATTTGTCAGCATGCACAAGTGCTTACCTTTGAAAATCAGCTCCAACTCACATACCAACAAAACAAGAAACACACCACATATTGGTGATGTTGACGTGCCCCAAGTAATCAGAGTTCCAGATGTGCTGTAATTAATGACACCACAGAATTTTCTACATACTTGAACTTTTGCAGTTAGTGTGTTTAAGAAGGCAGGAGCTGAGATTGAAGATTTCCTCACTTCTGGGGCATTTATAAAGAGTCTCTCTCCTGGGCAGGTATTTTATTATCTAAAACGTGATTTTGGTCTGCAACTTCTCCTTCTATAGTAGCAGAGAGATTCTCTGACTTCTACTTGGTTACATATGTTAATGACAATACAGGAATTTGTATCAGAGACCTCCATCCACCTCACTGTCAAGGCAGCAGAAATTAGCCAAATGGGTGACCCACTGTTATATGAGGAGAAAGAGGGACAGAGAGAAATATTAGTCACATGTCCTATTTCTTCAGGCCACCACACTTTGCAGGGATGAATGCATGTGATGATATAATTAAAGATTGCATTATAATGTGCAGGCACAGAGAATTCCATGTTGAAATTCCTGATTTTTTGATGTAGATAATATTCCTTGAATTTAATGACTTGCATGTAGCTTTATATAGTATAAAAAAGCAACAAAGAATAAAGCAGAAGGAAAGATGAGTATGGCAGCAGCTGTATGAAATGTGTGCTTTGATTCAACCCACTGATTCCTTCGAAACCTCAAGCAAACAAAACCCTCAGTAGCCTTAGTGAGTTATCATCCCCCAAGACATCCAGGGCAGAAGACGATGGACAGCTTGTCAAGGGTTCACAGACTGCTGCTGATTAACAGCAAATTTTGCATGTTGAATCCCACCCCAGGCTTTGAAGTGGAAGTTTGCTCATCCATGCTGCTTCTTCCACTGAAATGTACTTCTGCTGTTCCATGTTTCACCTCTTTATTTTTAAAATGCTGCATCTTTCCCACAACTATCTCCTCCCTCCCATCCCACGTGCATCCTACCAACCCTGCTCTCCACAAACCTCTCATCTCAGACCCATTCTCTTCAGGCAGTGCACCGCAGCAATGAGATCTAAGCTCTTCGTCCTATTGCCTGTGAGATGAATCGCTGTGCTCAGCTGCTCACATCTTCTGTCTCAGCCTGCCTTTTTCTTAATTTTCAGTCACGCATGCCAGTCACTGTGCCCCATTCCTGATGGCCCCCCATCTCCAGGTGCTCTATCCAACCTCAGCCAAGTTATTCAGCTTCTTTTTATGGGATCTTCTCTCTCTCGCCTCTTTCTCCCTCCTGACAGGCCTCATGTTCTCCACCCCATATTCAATAAATGGAACATTTCCCCCATTGTTCTCAACATCAAACCATGAACCACCACAGGAAAACAGAGGTGAGGATGTCTTTCACATGATATTCAGAACAATGGGGATCTTGTAGGATCTTCTTCAGTTTCCTCTCACCTTTTCTTTATGTTGTTAGCATTGCCTTTTCTTTGATGCAGCTGGCTAATAACAGTGATAAATAAAAACCACAGATGTAAGGTCCACTTGCATGCTTTGTGGGAAGAAGGAAGAAAATGCCCAAGGAGCAATTTTCCTTGCAACTCTCACAGCTGTGTTTAAGTCTATGGAAGCTGAGAAATGCCAGTTCATACAACCAGAGCAATAAATTAGGATCCATCTCACTTAGCTCTAATGTAACCTAGTTGTCTAGGCTCCTTCCATCATTAGCTGAGAAAAGACATCTCCAGACAGTGATTCAGCCTGTCTCAAAATGGAAGAATTCATCCTTTGGATGTACATCACTGGCTATAGATCACCCAGATGATTAATGCCAGTTACACATCTACCACTCAGAGGGATAAAGGTGGGGAAGGTGAACCCACTCCCAAGTAACTTTCAGAAATACGGGTAACACAAAGTGGTTTTTCATAGTTTTCTGTAGAAGATACTGTTACTGCCATCCAGTAATAATACACACATCCAGTCTTCAATTTACTTCTGCAACTGTTTGGTCTGATTTAATCTTTCAATAACATAAGCAGCCAAACGGAAGCTAACAAATTTCATCCTCTGTTTTTGATACAACAACCACATATTGCAGGGGAATTTGAAGAGCAGTGAATAACTATCACTTTCAAATGTTTCATATAGTCATTACTGGAAAAACTCGAGTTCCTCTGATACATGCAGCTGCTTGGGACAGACATGATCAACTTCCTCCTAGGTAGATAAGGAAGCCAGACCAAGTAGTACCAAAACTGGAACGGCAGCCAAACCATATCACTCCTACAAGTAATATGCCTTCTCACCCTGATTGCTTTTTTAATCAAATATATAGTCTACCATATTGCAGTAAGTGGCTATCAGCTATGATCACAAAGGTAAGATAGCAGCCAAATCAATACAGCCATGTTTGTGTAGATCCAGGCCTGGAGGTTGGTGGCCCTACCTGTGGCCAGGGGGGTTGGCACTCTATGATCCTTGGGGTCCCTTCCAACCCAGACCGTTCTATGATTCTATGTTTTTCTGGAGTCTATGGACAAAACCTAACACTTTCAGCCTTATAACCAGTAAGACTATGATATGCATTTTAAAAGACTGGGAGACGGCCCCATTCCCAAAACACATTCCCTGGATCAGGTGTCTCACTTCAGAGATACCTCACTGTAGACATCTGGGTGCCTGACATGCCTGTGGCTGTAACAAGTAACAAGTGATAGCACAAGAGGAAACCCGAAGTTGCACCAGGGGAGGTTTGGACTGGCTACTATGAAAACCATATGTACCAAAAGGGCTGCCCAGGGAAGCAGTTGAGTCACCATCCTTGGAGGTATCTAAAGCTATGTAGATGTCGTGCTCAAGGACATGGTTTAGGTTGGACTTGGCAGTGCTAGGTTAAGGGTTCTACCTGATGATCTTGAAGGTCTTTTCCAACTAAAACTAGTCTATGATTCTATCTGTTTTGATGGCTTGGACTATTAACTCTCCTCAGCAGGAACTGTTATCAGATATATGTACACAACCGAGCGAAGTGAGGCCTCTCAGAATGAGTCCTTCAAGGACACCACTAAAATGTTTTTCAGGCTGCACAATTTGAGTTTCTCAGAGGTATGTATACTGGAGAGCCTACATTTAAGCATCAGTTACCCAATATGCATATGGTTACTTTCATAAAAATCGGTGTGCTGCCCCTTAAGAGTAAGCATGGTGAGGCCTCAGTCATAGTCGAGTCTCACAAAGGAAGTGCTGGACATCTTCCCTTTGCTGCCACGTTTAACTAACATCACTGATGTTTTAGTAAAAGTAGTCTCCTGAAGGCAACACTCAGAATTCACCATACCCTTCTGACTTTCATTTGAACTTGCCTGCCCTCACTGCTGCAGAGGTAGCTTGCCTGGACAGCAAAAGGTTGTAAACTTTTTAATATTTCCCTCTCCCTTCATCACTGTTACCTCCAATAACAATTGGGCAACATCACTTGAGGTGGGGGGTTGTCTGGCACCACTGGTCTCCTGACCACATGGAGAAGGAAAAGCGCATGTACCCTATCTTGCTGAGAACACTCTTCTTCTTTTTAAATCCAGGACTGAGTGAAGATTGATGAACTGTACAGTACAATTAATTGTCACTGGTCCCAGATGAGTTATTAAGGCTGTGGAGTAATTAAATCACATCTCGTCTTTCTTCTTACACAGTCAGGACAATCTCCACATTAGAGAAACACGGGTAGAAATAAGAAGCAGGAAAAAACCTTTAGATTTCTTTGCTTGTGGAGCTTGACTTAAGACGGCTTTGAGACAGCCCACTGCTGGGAGACAGAACCATGGAAGAACTACTGTGAGTAAGTGTGGGTGTTTGTAAATAAGGCAAAGGGTAACCCTTAGTAACTCCTGAAAATTTCTCAAGCATTTGTGAGTAGCTGTTACACATTTAGCTCTCATCTTCTGAATTTTAACTTGCATTGACAAAATTTTTCATTTCAAACTTGGGGGGAGGCTGTATTTACCATTGAGGGATAATAACTTTTAAAACATAGTTACCATCTCCAAACAGCTAACAAATCTGGAGAGAATCAACCACAGAACAAAACTGGGACAAGGGAACTGTTAACAAAAAAAATACTTCTCCCTTCACCTCTACAAAGAGATCACAGAACAGTTCTTTACTCAAACCAGATTTTAGACGCTTCCTTCCGTGCACAGTACATATGGCTTGCATCTATTTTCTCTTTAAAACGGAGTTACATTTCTTCCTGTTAGTAAACATATCAAGGCTTCTATGAAAACTAACAACAACAAAACTTTTCCTGCTTTTAATATAGATTGAACATGGGTACTTTAAATAGGAAATCATTTCTTTGACCATATGCATACACGGAATGTGCTTTCAGATAAAAATAAATACAGCCACGATAAACCTGTGAAAATTAACGCGTTCCTACACAGCCAGCATTTGAGGAACTTTGTGTTGAGCACAAAAGGACTTTGTCAAAAAGACTCAATTTAGTTTGGCAAGAATACCTGCTTTACCTTCTCCTCCCTCCAAGCCTACTTCCTCACCTTTCTCCTTATTCCACTTTTTTTCATTTATCACCTCTTTCTCACTTGCCTTTTTTCCTTATCAAAAAGTCACTGCTGAGCACAATATAAAATGCTAGCATGCAAGCAAATAGCTCCTTCCCACTGCCCGAGCACCCCTTCCCCTGACATCCTGAGGGCATATAAACAGAGTCACTCAGAGAGAGAAGTTGGTAGCGATCTTAAGCAAAGCTAACAAATGAAATATTGCAGGGTTTCACCCGTCTTGCTTCCAAAATAGCACGGCACTGTCCATGCGCTCCAACAACTGGCTCTGCAGGATTTCATTTCCTTCCCAATCTCCTCAGCTTGGTGTGAATGTAGCTGCACATGTAAGCTGCCATGCAGAAGTCCAGATTACTAGTAATGTCATTTGTCCATTGTGCACACAGAGGATGGAGAAAAAAAAAAAAAACAACCAAAAAAGCCACATAGAAAAATGTGTAAAAACTGATTCAGCAGTTACATCTTGCTAATATTAAGGATAAACCCCATTGGCAGAAACCCAATGGTGAATGAGAGCGTAACAGAGATGTAGAGAGATAACAGGATCTGGGGGCAGCTTATGCAAATATAGGCAAAAAAAAAAATGCTCTCTGCTGTATGGAAACAGCGTGCTGGGGGTGGGGAGACACACAGTGAAGGGGAAATCCTAGCTAATCACACTGGCTACCCAGCACTGTATGCAGCACTGGCCTTCACCAGCAGCACGAGCCTGTGGTGGAAGACAAGAAGGGTGCTGGGGAAGAAAAGATGTCATGGTTTAACCCATCAGGCAGCTAAAACAACCACACAGACATTTCCTCACCCCCCTCAGTGGGATGGGGGTGGGGAGAAAGTTAAAACTCATAGGTTTAAAGACAGTTTAATAGGAAAGAACAGGAAGAGAATAATAAAAGAATATGCGAAACAAGTGATGCACTGCACAATTGCTCACCACCAACAACCAATGCCCAGCCAGCTTCCCCTAAGTTATATGCTGAGCATGATGTCATATAGTATGGAATATCCCTTTGGTCAGTTTGGGTCAGCTGTCCTGGCTGTGTTCTCTCCCAGCTTCTTGTGCACCCTTGGCTTCCTTGCTGGTGTAAACATTGCAGGGCAACATCCAAAACATCGGTGTGTTATCAACATTATTCTCATCCTAAATCCCAAACAGCGCACCACACCCACTTCTGGGAAGAAAAGTAACTCTATCAGAGCTGAAACCAGGATGTAAGTCTATAAAGGAGCTGATGTTGAAATGTTCTACCAATAAACTCCAAACATTATGCAGACAAGAAAAATATGCCACCACGGTGGCATCCAGCATTCTCTTGGTGACAACATTACACCACGGAGCAAGTATGGAAATGGAGAAAACAACAGCTACAAGCCAGTAATTCAGAACAAAAAGGTCTGATGTATCCACCCAACTCTGACAGACTAGTTATTTGATACTAATTGGGCTCTGCTAACAGCACGGCAAGAAGAGGCTATACTGTGGGACTACAGACAGCAGTCGTTTATCTGATCTTAACGCAGACCTTTGTTATCTCAGCTTGGCATCAATATTGTACTGTCCTCTGAAAGCCTCCCACACTCTGGTATTTCCACAGTTGCTACTACACCAATCACAATGACTTTCTCCAAAGCATCCCATTTTCCCAGTAAAAGGCACGTACTAAATAATGACAAGCCCGAAGCGCTTTCATTAACAACCTTTTTCATCTGTCCATCCATCCAAAATAAGAGCATACAGCACATTGTTCCAACCTTTGCCCACACCTCCTCTTCCCATGGCCAATCTGCCCAGACATCACTGTGCACAAAGGCATCACAACAGCACCCTTGTTTTCATGGGTACCATACATCTCCTGGCGGACTGCAAACCAAGCAGCGTTTCTTCCCTCTCAGGATAGATACAAAGAAACAAGGTCACTCTATTAACATGCTTGCACACAACTGTACACCACAGACATTATCATCACCAATAACTTCCAACCTTGAAGCCAGTGGTCTTCTCCATGTAATAAGTCTATTTATTTTAAAATAGATGACCATGGGCATATCTGTGATGGTAACAAAAGCAATGGAGCTGTGTCCACACACCATTTGGAAAAGCTCTGGCTAAACTGCTTGTGCTCTTTTTGAACTTATTTCTGGAACTATCTGGCCAGCTACTCCTGAGGTCTTTAGCAGAGGACAGACTGCAAGCAGACCGGTGACAACAGGCACAGGAATGTCTCACTGCAAGAAACTGGGCGAGAGAAGAACTGCCCAAGCCAGACAACGGACTGTTCCTGCAGCCCATGGAAATAAAGGCAGGACCATCCAGTAACAGAAAACAGATCTGTGCAGTTCCTAGGCTGCTGGCCTTCATTAGCTCTCAGGATCCAAACCACATCATTGCTTGTAAGCTCTTCTTAGAAGTTGTAACTCAGAGGGCAAGAGAGGAGGGAGGCGGGGTTCAACAGAGGACTTCTTTAAAGCCCCTGACAGCTATCCCTCATTAGCAGAGATGAACATTTCTCAAAATCAAAAAGGCAAAATTTGAGGCTAAAGGAAGAGCAAGTTTGGTGTCACAGTATCCACAAGGACATCACTTTGAAGTGTTGCTTCTTTGAAGTATATGAGTGGTAACTGCAAAAAGGTGAAATTCTTGTGAATGAAATTGAGCAACAAGGAAAGAAGCCAAAATACTCCTAGCATTCCTGAAACATGTCAAGAAGCAAGAAAACACAGCCAGGCTAGAAAAAGTACACTCCCTGTAATGATACAGCAGTACCTGGACAACATAAGCACAGGACTCAGGAAGAATTTTAACTGGTACTACCCCACAAACTCTCCCTTGTTACTTCCTTTTCTTTCTCCTTTGTGTCCTTTCACTCCCCAGCATAAAAAGAAGGAAAAAAACCCAGCAAACAAAAGAATATCATTTTAGCCTGTCGTGTCAGCTGCCAGGACCAGCTTTCCAGGACAATAAATCACCGAGACACAGAAATTTCACATATTAAAGCTCACTTTAATGGTGAGGGATAAAGATCCATCCTTTCTACAGCAAAGTCTCAGCACTAGAGATCCCTCACCAACAGCACCACGTTCTGCAAGGCCTCTAGGTCTTCCTAGTGAGACAGTGACAGTCAGGCCCAAGGATGCCTTTGAAGGACATCAACAGCAGCAACCAGGACAGAGCCCAGGGTTTGGAGCAGCACATGCTGAGGCAGAGAGGTTATGCTGTCAGAGCTGGAATCACACCCTGGCAGTTCAGGTTTGTCAGAACCACGCTCAGAGCGCTCGGCACCATCTCTGAACTACAAAAAAAAACCCCACCAAAAAACTAAACAAAAACTTCCTCTCTGCTGCAGCAGTAAAAAATGTTACTGAAGTAAGTCCCACACCTTTTAGCAAGCTAAAAAGCAAAAGAAACCTTGGTCTAAACGCAGCGTTTTTAAGATCAGTGTTTACTCTGCGTGACCTTGTGTTCTTGGTTCTCCCACACGTAGCACCTTGATGCACTGGGTCAATATTAGTTCAGAACAGTCTACGCTTTATGCCAACTGCTCTTGCATCAATTTTTATCAAGTCAGATGGAGTAGCTGTATGCAAAATTCAAATGTTTTGTTTTATACCTTTCCTGTACAAGTTGTTAAAGGCTTTGCACTGTTAAGCATCTGGCAAAAGTTGATTATGCACCATTAAATCTCTTCTTGCACAGGAGCGTAAGTGGGTTCAGGGCAGCTATTAACATATGCCAAGGTAAAACAGCGTCATCCAGTGAGATCTCCATTTGAAAAAACATCTTAAACATTGAAAAACAAAAAGAAAACACATATCTTTATCTGTTCAATATTATACCTCTTCGTTTAACATCTGCACTGTTATTCTTTCACTCACAGAACTTTCCCACCTTCTTGGGTGAAGACAAAATGTGCAGCCTTACCCTTTAAAAAAGAAGGCTTTCAGCAAGTCCTGTGCTTGCCACAGTAAGCACCATCTAGGCAACAGCCAGAGAGCATGTATTTGATTTATACAGGCCAAAGAGTTGCCTCACAGTATTAGAAAACACAAAAGTGCTCTCATCCCCAGCAATCATTTATGTCAAAGGGCAATACAGCAGGGTGCCTCAAACTTCTTATGAGGTTTCTCAGAACTTAAGTCATTAGATCGGCTCAGAGTCTAACAGTCTTAATAATTACATAAGATACCACGACAATAACTACAAAAATTACATGCCCAAAAGGAGTAACTGCTTGCATCTTCTAGCTGTGCCTAATGCATTTTAGAAGGTTCAAGCAAGAAAGGAACCACCATTATGTGACCAGTCAGCAGAGCAGCAGTGAGAACACAGCTGGTCGCAATGGTACACTCGTTTTTCCTGGAAATAATATGGTATGGACCAAGAAAATATTTACTGAACTGTCCATTTAAGTACAGATGACACTCAAGTTGCCACATGCACACAGGTACCACTTTCTGCACGCCATTACAGGTTCATAGAGGACAGTGAATAGTCCCCCATCTTCTCCAGGCTTCAGCATGAAGAAATCAGTAGCATGTGTGTTACAGTGAGTACAGATAGGCAGCACATGCAACACGAACTGTAATTCTGTCTACACGAGTTAATGAAATGGTATGAAATATGAAGCGAAAGGATTGCAGTGGATTTCACAGAAGTCATGTCTTCAGCTTCCTTGCCTCCCAAAGGCATGCTAACAAGCCCAAGTAGCCAAATACCAAATCCTCACTAGTAACTCACAGTGCTACACGCATGTCAATACTCCCTTTCTCGCACTGAGAACCAAAGGCTATGCTTCCCCACACTCACCTCAGCTGGGAGGCAGAAGGTAGCGGTGGGAAGAACTTGAAGTTTAAAAGTAAAGGGAACTGGTTTCTCTTACACTTGAATTTTTGATCAGTCTGAGTAAGAGGAAGAACTGTTCTGTCTCTGAAAGTGCTCCAAACACTACAGCATGGCCTCTCCAAAGACACTCCACTTTCAGTTTGGAGAAACTATCTCCATACTGTGTCTTGTGTGTCAGAGTAAGGGCTGGCCCTTTACTGTGGAGTTGTATCGTTCCTAGAAATGTGAGAACACAAAAATCAGAAACTGTTTCTTGCAGCTTTACTCCACTGGATAAAACACATTTAGACTCACTGTCTAAATTTTACTTAACTGTATTTTACTGCATTTTACTTAACTGTAATGTTTATCATCATGTTCAAGGAACACTGTGGTAACAGTTTATGAACCATGACACACTTGTTCTTATATTGTTTATGTTTATAAAGCACACGGACCAGGTCACAGCTACCGGTCCTACACAGAAGGCACTCAGCACCACCAGCCCTGTTCAGTAGTGTAAAGAATCACAGAATCACAGAATCGTGGGGGTTGGGAGGGACCTCAAGAGATCACCGGGTCCAACCCCCCTGCCAAAGCAGCTCCCTAGGACAGTTCAGCCCTTTTGGTTTCCACATAGCTCTTCGTTGTGCCCCTCACCATTGCTGTATCTGCAGACAGTACCCCATCCCACTGACAGGTCCATAAGATGACCAGTCAACAGGTCCTGTTCCTACCTGAGATCCTCAGACCTAACAGCTTCCCTGCTGACATACCCCAAATCGGAGTATCCAGGATAGCAGCAGAATGAGTGAAAAGCTGCTCCACACCTGGATGTAGCCTTAAAGGGAATGCTTATTTTACTTTGGGAATATTCCTGTTAGCTTTTCCCAACCATTACAGGCAGGACACTGTTAGGAAAGGAATTAATAATTTCCCTGTCCGCTTCATCTGGAAAATAGCAACCGCTCAGCACATGAAAATAAATGACAAAGAGAACAGAGCAGCAGGCAGAGTATGGGTGAGGGAAAGGACAATTATCTTTCATTGCGTCTTTAAACACATTCTACACATATGCCAAACCTTGCAGCACCTTTACACAGGTCAGAGTGCAGCCCCTTTCCAGCCATGAGAGCAGTACCTCTGAAGTACTGACCAGTATTCACAGGACAAATCAAAGCCTGACAAGCCCTGACAGAACATTATATAAGAAATCCATTTATCTGAATATCAGCATTTGGCATTGAAGTAAATGTTTATGAAAAAAAAGTTTTATCTGGGCACACACGCCACCAATAAATGAACAGAAGATACCTACACATTCCATTGGTCTACTGCAAACCTTGCAGTGATGACCTCTGTACCACATTCATTTCTAAACCAAGTTTCAAGTTGCAGTGCCTACAGCTTGTAAACATCACCATCGTGTGTCTATGAAGACCTGCAGTGCCAATATCTGCAACCATTTATGCGATGTGATTCACAGATTTTTCTGTGTTCTGTGTACGTTGGCATATCTTGAGGGCATGCTCAGTCTAGTGTGGTGCCTGTTTTTCATTAAATGGGACAACTTTTTTAAAAAAAAATCAATATAGCTTTTCATCAGAGCCCTGAGGCATCCATTCATCACCTTATCTTGTCCCAACCAATTTTTGAACAGAGACATATAAGTAAAGCAGTTCTCATTTTGCCGGTTGCATAAAGGATTTTGGGATGGTGAAGGTGCAGAAGGAAGATCTGATGTACATACTTCCACCTCTTTTTTAATGCACTAGCACCATCTTCCATTTCATTCTCTCCATCTTGTCCAGTGAGTGGAGTCACTTCATTAAGTCAGTGTTCCAGTTTCCCACTGGAAACTAAAATATCATTATATAGGTAGCAGAAAAAGGGAATCTTTAATTGATCTCTAGCCCACCTGAAGAAAACTGGAATTGCAATTACCGTAAGTGAGACGGAGCTGAAGAACAGATCTAGAAAGCTCTGGGAACATAAAAGGTAGTCAGTTCTGCTCCAAATATATCAAGTGGTGAATAAAGCATCAGTCAGAGACAGGTACTGCTGAAACTAAGTAAGGTTATGCTGCAAAGCAGCAACCCAAGAAAAGCAACCAGACTGAGAGATGTAAGTAAAACCATGCAGGACAACTCCAGGAGAAAGAGAACAGCAGGGAGGGCTGTGGTGAAGGCAGGGAGGGAAGGAAAGCAGACATTGGCCTCGGGATTGCAGAGCAGTCTTTAATGGGGTGAACTGAAGAAATGGAAAGGTAAATGAGAGGGAATAGAAATTTTACAATGAGCATATGGGAAGACACAAAACAAACTGAGAGAGCAAACAAGAGGTGTAAAGAACGGGAACCTGGCAAAGAGGAACACTTAGCTAGGACATCAGAAGATTATGGACATGAGGGTAACTTGAGAAAACTGAGGAAGGAATGGAAGAAAACCAAAGAGGAGGTAGAGGCAGGAGAAGAAATAGAAAAGGCTAGTCTTGCCATGGGAAGTCTAAAAAAATTACACTAAAAAAGTGGGAAGAGCAGCACATTATCTTCAGCACCAGGTCCATGTTATGCCCCTTGGGTTGCAAATTCTGGTCAATTCAGCAACTCCTCATATCTTTCCCTTCTCTCCCACTTAGACAGCTTTATCCCCTCTCCCTGCAGCAGCAGGGCATCATCCTGCACTAGTAAAGCCCCTGTCATCCTCTGCTGGGCAACTCCACTGTGGACTCTTCCACCAAAACTCAAGGCCAGTTGATCTATGCTGGCTTTGTAAACCCTGCCATACTTCCACATTTACCACTAGACACTACACCACTCATCACTTGTGGACTTAGGATAACAAGCACCCTACTGACTACCAAAATACTTGCAAACTGAGGTTTCCTGTCACAAGAGTCATCAGTTGGGGCCTGCCTGGAGATTGCCATTAAAAAAAAAAGAAAAACTCCGTGGGAGAAGTTATTTTTGTTTCAGGTTTGTTTGGCTTCCTTAAGAAAAATAAATTTCTACAGGCCACTTCTTAGGCATGAGGTTACTTCAGCAGAATGTCTGTGTTTCGGCTCAAGCTGTGATCTCACCATCTCCTCCAACTTAAAAACACTAATACAGACTATTTTTGTAACTCTCACCATCCTAACCAAAATACATGACATCATTCTTTCTATAGGTGTAAAAGTGCTGTCTCTTTTCCACACACAGTATTGAATTACTGCATTAATCAGACAGAAAGAAACTTTTTTTGTTGTTGTTTGAGAAGCAGGAAAAGTAGGTCTAGAAGCTGGGGTTCTATACATTAAACCAAGTCTCTGTTGGTTTGCTATCAGTTGCCACCCGTTGTCCCCGCACAGCTGTCTCTAACGTCTTTACTTAGTTGGGGATTTTCTGTTTATTTCTCTCTAATCTCTGCTCTGTTACTCTATTATCTTTTCTATTTTTCTTGTGATTGACCACAAATGTTCTTTTTTCCCAAAATATGTGCTTATCTTTTCTTCTTCTGGTTTCCCAGAGAGGTTGTGGAAGCCCCATCCCTGGAGGTGTTTAAGGCCAGGTTAGATGCAGCTTTGGGCAACCTGGTCTAGTAAGGGCGTCCCAGCCCATGGCAGAGGGGTTGGAACTAGATGATCTTTGAAGTCACTTCCAACCCAAAGCAGTCTATGATTCTACGATTCTTTGTTTTTCCTTGTAAGCTTATTCCTCTCTTTCCCCACCTATTTGCTCTCTTTCTCCTACATATCTCATCCAGCCCTTTTATGCTTCTTTCAGCTGTTTTACCTTCTACTCATCATCATTTTTCAAACATTTCCCTCCCTTCACTTCTTTTCCATCCGGGTGTCACCTCCCCTGTCCCACAGGGATTCTTTTTTCTTCATCTGCCATCTTCCACCACTCTCCATTTCCTTTTCCAACACCCTGCAGCCCAGTCCCCCTAGTCCAGTACTAAGCCATGCCTGTAGCAGGGACTGCAAAGTGCCGGCAGGGGAAGATGAACCAAAGCAAGTAGCAAGTATGTCCCCAACCTGAATCCCCCTGATCATAACTGGGCTGATGCCACCACAAGCTGGTGGGAGTCCACTACTGAAACTGGGGAGTGGCTGCCTGGCTGCAAAGGTACCCAGGCTCGGAAACCCTTACTACTTTTGCTGTCTTAGGAGAGCAACGGATTTACAGCCTGCACCACTCTTACCACATGGCAGGTCCCTCCTCATGTCTCCTCCCTCACCCTAGCAGAAGGAACATCTACAGCATTAGCTCTGCTCTGAGCGAGGCCAGTTTGATGTATGCCACCGCCTCCTCCAACACCTCCAGCTGTAATACCCACTGCTTGTTAGCAGAGACAAAAGGCCAGGGAGAGCAACAGGAGGTCAAACCTGGCTTTCATAGGGACTCACCCCTGTGCTTCCTGCTCCTCCACTCCTGGGCAGGGTGAAGCAAGAGCCTAGCAAGATCCTCTCTCCTGTGGGCAGCTAGTGGAAACCGGTGCCTCTCCTTCTTTTGCAAGGGTAAGGAAAGGAAAAAGATGTTGAATTTTTCTGGTGAAGCAAAGCAGTGTGATACCTGGCTTCAGAGTGAAAACAAAGGCCTCCAGGAAGCAGGACAACCGGCCACACGCACATCAAGGTACCACCTTTAACATGTATGTCAAACAACCTCCTACATGTCAAACTCCTACTAAGCAAAAGAAGGCTAAG
The DNA here is from genome assembly GCA_013400835.1 of Zapornia atra. Classification (NCBI taxonomy): domain Eukaryota; kingdom Metazoa; phylum Chordata; class Aves; order Gruiformes; family Rallidae; genus Zapornia; species Zapornia atra. Next base: position 138,824 of record VZTU01031856.1, read on the forward strand.
CATGGATACATGTTAGATACATAATCCTCCCTTTAGAGGTGAAAGTAACATGCCCCGAAAGAATAAAGACCCAAGTCACGTAGCAAGTTGATCAACCTCAGATTGCAACTGGTTTGGTCCCCAGTTCTTGCTCCCTACAAAACCAGGCTGCCTCATTTAAACCAGAAGAGACAGTTTAATATTTAACAGCGATTTTTTTTTGTTGTGGATTTTTGGAGGTGGTTTTTTTTTTTTTAGTTTTTTTTTAGAAAAAAGATCTGGTTAGTGTAAGAGTTTCTTTTATTGCTCAGAAGCAATTAAGGAACAGTATTTACAGGCTCTGTAAAGCTGTGCTCAGTGACTGAAAGGCAGAGTGGAACTGATTACAGCCAGAACAAATCACAATTGCTTTTAGAAAATTTAAGAATCCCAACTTCTGCTCAAATAGTCCCGGGAAGGTCTCAGAAAGTACTTCCAAAAGGCACACCATGCAGAGTGCTATAGGCTAAACACCAAAAACTTGTTTCCACTCTCACTCAAAACCAACACAAACCAAGAGGAGCCATTCAGCAAAGCGACAGAGAGATAAAGCTGATCCAAGCGTCTGAAGGAACACAGGCCTGGGAGAGGAGTTTCCCGGTCGTCTGGGCTGGCTTAAAATCAATGAGTGTCATTGTTCTTGCTGCTGACTTGTGACTTCTCATGAAGCTTTATGAGCAAAAATTACCCTCGGTGTAATAAAGCTCTCCTAGGGCATGCTATCACTTATTTAGATGCTAAGCCAATCTTAGCTATTCCACCAATGAGGGTAACTCCCTACCCGCATCCAAGCACAATGGCTTTTCCCACACCTCGATATGAGAGCAGTGCCTGCTGAATTTCAACTCTTGCACATGACTGCTCACTGCTTTGTTTTCAGGTCTGGAGATCGAGAGTCCTCATTATAAAATGTTAAAAATTGTTAAAATGCTTTATCGCTGACAAATGGAGTTGTAGCAGTGCTGTAATAAAACAGCTGGGAGAACTTCAGCCCAGGCTTCCCAGTAAAATTCTCAGTGAAATGGAGCAAGTGTATCGGGTTTGCATGGCAAAAGTTTGGTAGCAGGCTGTTACAGGGTGGTTTCTGAGAGGAGCTGCCAGAAGTTTCCCCCATGTCCAACAGAGCCAATACCAGCGGGCTCCAATACAGACCTGCTGCTGGCCAAGGCCAAGCCCATCAATGATGGTGGTAGCACCTCTGTGGTAATGTATTTAAGGAAAGGAAAAAAAACAACTACTGCAGAACAGCAGCTGAGAGAGAGGAGTGAAAATGAGCCCCCATAGCGAGAGGCTGCAGTTCTTCTTGAAAAAGGACCCCATGCTGGAGCAGGGGAATAGTGTGAGGAGTCCTCCCCCCGACAAGGAAAGAGCAGCGGGGACAACGTGTGATGAACTGACCCCAATCCCCATTTCCCATCTTCCTGCACCACTGTGGGGACAGAAGGTAGACAAAATTGGGAGTAAAGCCCAGGAAGAAGGGAAGGGTTAGGGAAAAGTAGGTTTAAGATTTAGTTTTCTCATTAGTCTGATTTGATTGGTAAGAAATTAAACTAAAAGTCCTCAAGTCAGGTCTGTTTTGCCCATGACAGTAATTGCTGAATGAACACCCCTTGTCCTTGTCTCAATCCACAAACCTTTCATTACATTTTCTCTCCCCATCCAGTGAGGAGGAGGAGTGATAGAATTGCTTTCGTGGGCCTTACCCCCTCCTCAAAATTGCAGAGTACAGACTTACAAAATCCCAGGACTCGGCAGGACAGAGAATCCAAAGCCTACACAGGCATGTTCACTCCATACAAAAGTGATTCTTTTGGGGGACAAACAGTCTACCTATACAAGAGCCAAAGGCTTGTTTTTCCTGGAGCTCTGGTGATTCCTGCAAAAATGGAAGAGACTGGCAAAAAAAAGTAACAAATTGGGAAGTTATTTCTGCTAGCTTCCTGCTCAATACAAAACCAAAACACCTGGCATTATTTTGGTTTTAACTTGCTTGTGTAATACAGCAATACCCTGAGATTACCTGAACATGTATGGCATGGTTGTCCAAACCAGAGTATTTTAATACCACCATCCCCACAGGAGGTATCCTTGCATGTTTTGAGTTGTGTTACACACCAAGTGTGATGATGCAATCTGCCTTGTGATTTCAAACATTCAGCTTGGTTTGCATTTGCACAGAGCCATCCGCCTGCAGCACCCAGTGTGGGGCAGATGGAGAAACAGCATGGTGTTCAGGGTAAGAGCCTAACAGATGAAGTTTGAGAATGTATCAAAGTGTTTGCTACCAAGCCCACTGTGTTTTTTGGTGGGGGTATTTCCACACACACACACCCCGTGTTAAAAGCGTGATAAAAATAACCACACGATGAGTAATTCCCGTGCAGTGGCCATTGCCAGGTTTGAAGAGAAGGCTCATCAGACAGTGTGTACTAATTCAGCTCTGTGCTGCTGAAAACTCCATGAAAGCAGAGTTCAGAGAACACAAAGCATAATCCCACGCTAAATGCCTGCCAACGCACGAGTACTGGGCAATCTCCCTTGATTCTCTCATCCTCGCAGCCCAAATCTCTGTTCTGGACTTCACTGAAAGCACACCCTATGCCCTTAATCCCATAATTGCCATCCTGTGACAGACTGACTCCTGACCTCTTTTATTACCGTGTTCCTTTAAAAAATGAAAATGATACACAAGAGACACAGCTGAAGTAAAGTCGTACATCAAGGAAGATCGCTCCTGTATTGTGAAGTTTAAAGGTTTGTGGAAATCTTGGTTTAACTCAGTCTAACGTTATGATATCCCTGTCATTATGGCTTCTGCCAAGCCACACAAACTCAAAGTAGTCAAAAAATAATCCAGAAGGATCAAGAAGTCAACAAGAAAAATCTGACAAAAATTAACAATCATACTTTAAATGAAATATGACTTCTGTGAAACCAGTATTAATCTGGGACCAAACTCTGACCTATTACAACAGAGGAAATCCTCTTAGGCTCATTATGCTGTGACATTAGCAAGAACAACATTTACTTTCTATGCTTCTCATTCAAAAAAGACAAACTTTGAGAAAAGGAGATTTAGGAACTAAATTCGTTACTTAAGCCTTCTACCTGTGAACAATCTATGCATACACTTAGATTTACTCCCTGAAATGCCCCGACTCCTAGCAGCAGGTGTGGGTGTGTGTGCCGTGATAGACACACTGCCTTCGATGTTACAGTGTTTGGGTCGTAGCATTACAAACCAAACCCCAAGGAACCATGTGATTGCACCTTGCAGCTCTATTGACTGGATGAGAATTTCTGTAATCAATGGAAACAGATGCCCAGATCTCCAATAATATCACAAGTTTGCTCAAAGAAACGTACCTTGAGATAGGCAAAATTGTTTTCTACTCAGAAACACCGGAGAAGTGGGCAAGGGGCCGATCCTGGGTGTTAACTACATTCAGTCACCCAAGTACTACACTTTTCTTCTGGCAGTCTGCTAGAAATGCTACCAAGTCAGGTTATCAGTAATGCAAAGCACAGATCAGGTCTTCAAATATTAACTAAAATATGTCCTTACACCTCTGATAGGGGGTGGAAGAGAAAAAGGAAGGAAAAAAAAAAAAGAAGGGTAAAAAGAAAAAAAGAGGAAGGAAAGGAAAGGGGGAGGGGGAAGAGAGCCTGTGTGTGTAAGGAATGTGGGCTCAGTATACTACAGCACTAAATATTTTGTCTTCCAACCAAGTTGCTACAAAAGAGTCCTGATTAACATTTCATGGCAGAAGATGCACCACTATACTAAAGGCCTTAAAAATCTACATTTAAATGGAATATATAAAAAAAATAGTGTTATACAAAAGCATCCTCTAGGCATTCCTTTTAAAAAGCAGGAGGTTAAAGGTTTGATTTATATAGAATTTAAAGAGGTTATACATTGCCTTTGTCACATCCCAGTTTAAGTGTGCAGTTTCACCTCAGCTTCACATTTATGAACTGGATGAAGACAATACTGTTTCTGAAGTGCAAAACCAGATTTTTTAATTTATTTTCATCTGTTAAAAATTCTCTTTGGTACATATAAATGCTAACATCTAGCCTTTGAGTGTTTCTCTTCTTTTTTTTTAACCTATTTCCCTGAAAAACTAACACATGCTACAGGTTTTAATTTTATTTTACAGTAAAGAGCACATAAAAGTGCTTTCCAGGATGTTTATTAGATTCATCTGTTACCATTTTGTTACATGATCTGCAAAGAAGAAAAAATATACTCAAACACAGTTATGCAAAAGAGCGTGGTCAGTGTACCAAGACTGCAACATTGACTGGTTGATCTTCACTGGACCCAATGCTACACATGAAAAACCTTCAGGTTTGCTACATTTCAGCGTGTTAAGCCTCTGCGTAAATCGTGTTGTCTGAATTATCTGCTCTCTGCTGCGCATCACCTATAGGCTAATAATCCTCACTCTGTGCAAAGTCCAACTATGCTACATGCAAGTGCAGAAGATGAGATTCCACAGTCTAATCAGCCGTTCCACAGCTGAACACGGCACAGAAGAGGCTCCCACAGCAGCCAGACTCCGTGGGACGCTGCCACATTCAAACTGGGGGCCCATCTTCCCATCTAACCCCCAGTGTTTACACAAGGAACTGGTGAGAGATACTAAGCAAAGACAACAAGCCACAGGAGAGCAGCCAACACTTAATAAATGCAAAACACATCACAACCTAAATATGTTAGCCTAAATGTTGAATGACTCCTAATTATTTATAATCAGCAGTCATTAAGAGTCATACTTTTCCCCACTGATTCCTTCAGTGGAGAGGAGGCAAGCGTGAAAGTGGGTTAGCATCCTTTCTGTGGGCCAAGCGCTCCTGTTCTCACAGGGACTGAGCCAAGGCCCATTAGGAAGGTGCTGACCTCAATACCCTCTGGATCAGGCCCCAAGCTCCACAGAAGTCTCCAGCTTGCAGAGGAGTTTATGCCCCACCTGGCTTTACAAGTAGAAGGAGAAGACATGGGCAGCCTCACGCTACAGTCTCTTTCCCCGAAGACTCTTAAGCTTCCAGCAAAATGCAGTCAGAGGTTAAGTAGTGCATCACCCCCAGCTTACCTCCTGTAGACCTGCGAAGAGGTGGCCGCATTCTACAGAAAGCAAGGGATGGAGGAGTAGCGCACGGACACAGGAACACAAACACAGCAGGTGTGTCCAGCGCTGACGTGTCACCGCAGTCCACACTAACACCTGTGGATTGCCTGCTCCTACCCTTGGGAGTTAGAACCTGTCTGTGTAAATGCTGCACAGAGAGGGAAACCCTGGGAAGGTAATGGTGACCTGACACAATAAAGAGTGTTTTTAAAGTAAAAAAATATTGCAAGCACCTTATGCATCCTATCTCATGTCAGATCTTTGTTATCTTCAGTGAAGACCACCACTTTTCTGCTAGGAGGGAGCCCTACCCAGACCAAATGTTGTCTATGTGTTAAGGCTAATAATTGAAATAGCTCCAGAAGTCGTCAACCATCCTCCCCCAACAAAATAAAACTTAGAACCAAAACTTGGGTGAGCCAACTAGCATATACCTTCCTTGATGGTGGTGAAGATCCTAAAGGAGAAACACTTAACAAGACACTTGTGAAACAGTAGAGAGCCCTTGTGTAACACTGTGTAAACAGATGATCTGGAAGGTTGTGCCCAGTTGCTGAGAAACACCCTTTGTGCTTCCAGCTACTTACCAGAAACTCATCATCACAACACTTCTAAAACTCCGGGAATCTGCCTGCTAGGATGCTCGATGACACAGCCCGTAACTCTTTCATCGATGGAGCAGTAACAGCTCTCAGACACAACTCTGGCACTTACTCCCTGAGAAGTAAATATTGACTTAACAGCAAGTCCCAGAGCATATGCAAAATCCATACAAACAACTGCTTCCACCAGCACAGACTCACACGTTCAGAGTTACACCTGCCACTTTATTCTAGCTTGCTCAACCTTGTAAACCATGAGAGAGAAATCTCTTACATCTGTGTTGAGAAGAAGCCAAGAGACTCTCCTCTAATTTCATCTGACTTTTAACTCTATTCTAAAATGGGCATTTTCTGAACAACACCCCAGTCCTGCCAGCAGACATCCACACAAATGGTTCCAGGACAGCAGCCCATGTAACACCCATCTGCACCCAAAGATCATTTTACACCGTGTGGATCTGGGATTTTCAGGTCAGGTCCTGATCTTCAAACAATCACTGTTTCAAGCTAATTTTACAGTAGAAGCCTGGATTAGTAAGAGTTTGCAAAATACAGCACAATGAAGTTTCCTCTACACAGCTTAGTGAGTTTCAAGGAAGAAAAGGGAATTCTCAAGGAAAGGGAATGGACCCCTACTACCCCCGCCCCCAGTTTGGGAGACAGCGAGGAATTAAGATAATATAAGAGATCGCTATACAACCCCATAAAGGGACCTCTTGTCACCTCAGTTCAGTGACCACTGTCATTACCCAACCCATCTCACAGCCTCCTCTTCACACTGCACTCAACAGACCCTTCCACTGCAGGTCTCACTTATGCAGCCAGGAGCACACCTCTCTTTGCTCTGCATGGGAGGACCTTTCTTCTCGCCTCTATGGAGCATAGAAACCTAGCAGATTAATTTTACTCTGAAATGTGCCGTAAGATGTACCATCCTTGTCACTCCAAGCCTCACAGGAGTCCTCAGCATTCCAGCCCTCCACAAGCATTATAAAAAGCAAGTAACTAGCATCTTCAGGCTTACACTCAGCTGCAAGAGTTTATTGCCAAGCTGGCTCCAATTCTTGACATATCAGGCCCGCAGATAATGAAGCTAGATTGCTACCTACTGGTACAGACTTTTGAGAGCATGACTTCATAGTTCTGCATTAAGTAACCCAGCACTGCTAGACTGAAGCACGTGTCAATGCACCCATCATGTGCTCATCTGCAGGTTCCAGTGAGGAATCTGCATGTGCATTCATAAGAGAAAGGGTTTGCCTCCGCAACCAGATGTTCCCCAGTGCTACCACCATGACAAAGACAAACATGTCCCATTTGCAGTGCTTATAGCTTCACAGCCATCTCATCTGCCCCAGCAGTGAATTTACAGTACTCACCTCAGAAAGTGTGAAACTCTCAGGCATTTCCTTCTGACATGAACAGCTATCTAACAGAGGTAAGGAAGGACAAGACCTCAAATCCCATTTTAACTGTAGCACAGCAAAGAGCTGAACATATATCTGCAGAGATAAAGTACCAGCACACAAACAAGCTGTGACGGCTTGTTTCTTGAAACCCAACAAGGCGGCAGTCTAAAAAGGGAGTCACACATCCTTAATTATGCTTGTTCCACAACAAGTTTAACTATCATTTAGGCAATTCCAAAAACATGGCAATTGCAAAATCATTTAGAACTCCACCATAACTAACTGCTTATCCTGACTAATGTACATTGCACGTTATTTTCAGATGATAGCAGAGCAGAGAGGAGTAGCACCCTGATTTGGCAACGGTCCCTAATGACTGTCTTTCATTAACCCCAGAAAGGAGAGAGAGACAGCCATCATCATCACCACCACCACTCATCTACTCCTGGCATCCCAGAGCTAAAGGGAACGTCGGGATACTCATCCTGATACAACACGTTACAAAATAATATTCCCCAGAGGATACAGACAAGCTTATATAAGCAGCAGTGAAACTGGGCAACTTTCCAGTCTATTTATCCAAGTGCCTGCAGTCTCCCATTTCAAGGTAGCTGAAATGCTGAGCGCCAAATAAAGTCATTTGATCCACATCCCATGCACTTTATTATAAAGAGCAGTGAAGAATAGGCACCTATTAGTGTTTGCTAATTTTTATTACCTAAAACACTGAAAAGTAAAACATCCTCCTCCCTTCCCTCTGACTACAAGGTCTCTTTTAGTTCTAAGTCACTCACAGGCATCTCCAGCACGGAAAGAAAAACAAACATGTTTATGAATCAAAATCTTCTGAGTGGTTTAAAAAATAAACAACAAAAATGTCACAGAAGATACCCTTTAAAAAAAAAAAAAGGTAAAACAGAGAAAAGTTTAATGCAAGTGCTGTATACTCTAAGGGCCATCTCCTTCTCCCTCTCTAGTTCAGTTCCTTCCACCTCTCCCTTTCAACTCCATTCCATCAAAGAAACTGGTATCACAGTAGCAGCAGTCACACAAGCCAATGTGAGCACTTTTAAGAAGGAGTTTAGACTTCATGGACCTGTCCAGAAGGGAACAGATGAAGGAGCAATGTTACCATGTTGTCTGCAACATCTGCATTTTTATTTTTATCTCTCACTTCTCAGGTCAAAAACTGATTCTGCCTGACCTCCAGTACGAGCACAAGCAAAGCCCAGGGCCTGAAAAGCTGGGAAACGTTTTCCTCAAGATCATTTCGTGCCTCTTCATGGCTTGTGTTACCTTTAGTTAACATCCACCTAACTGCAAGGATTCTTTACATTTTGAAGAAGAATTAGCTGTTGCTGAGGTCTGAACACTCTGCCTTTCAATTACAGCTTGATAGCCTGAGATATACACACTGGTGCCTTCTGCAACTCCTCCACCAGAACCAAGGAAAAGCAATTTCACTGCTCGCTCTCTATTGCTAAAACAAATTCTGAGCCCATCAAAATGAAGGTTTTTCCTTAGATTCCTCTAAATTTCTCATTGTTTAGGCACATTCCACGTTAAAATAAATTTAATCCTGCAAGACAGGAGGGGCTCTCACAACCAGCCTGCCAAGGATTTGGTTTCCACAGCAGCCAAGATTCCTGGAAATCCAGAAACATCTGTACAGGGCAATACTGCAGGCAGCCAGATCACAACTGAGACCTGAAGATACGAGAGATGCCCGTCACATCACTGCCAGGCACATGCTCAAGGCAATCCCGCTTAGCGTGGTGGCCAGCGAGTCTGACTTACCTGCAACAAAGCCGGTAGCTTCTGCTATGCCCGGGCCGATCCTGCTCTGTCCTTGCATTGAGCAGAGGTTCTACCTTCACTTCACAAAGAGCCTACACACCTTGGAGGGTAAGCAATGTCAATCCAACACTGTGCTCTTGGCTAAATGCAAACACAACAGCAGGTGCCTAAATCGTGTTCGCACACTGCAACTAAAAACCTGCTGTTGCTCTTTCTTCCTGCCTAACACCCCTAAAGGTAACATTTTTCCCCGTAAGCCAGGAGTTTGAAATCTTTTTTCTGATTCATCTTCAATAAAAACTCGTGTGAAGTTATTCTATATCAACTACCCTACACCTTCACACAAGCTCTTACACCTCTGCAGTTGAAGTACTGGTCCCATGAGCAATGACTTTCTAACAATGCTAAATATTGAATTTTGACAGGTTCTCGGTCTGACCACAACAACCAAAGTGTTTACCTAAGATCTGTTTAAACAACAGCACCACAGAGGAGCCTAGAGCTTGCTCTTTCTTTCCTTCCTTTTTTTCCTTTCCTCCATTCCTTTTCCTTTAGTTCTTGCCTTTCTTCCACTCTTTCTCACTCTCTCTCCCTCTCTAATACCTGATGAAATTTTCTCTCTGTTTGCTCACTTACAAATACAGTATGTGGATTATTTTTTTTTCAAGAGCAGGTTTCCTTTTAGCATCTGTTTTGAGCTTTGAAGATAAATGCAGCAATAAACCACAGTGCCTAGAAATATTCTTCTTATTTAATATGTTTTGGTATTCTTCATACCGAGGTTATTTCTCAGAGCAAAACAAAAAAGTTTTTGTGATACCAAAGGAAATGTATACAAGGCTTTAGGTCTGATTTAAGTTAGATAGTTGGAGAAAACAGGCTTTGGAAGTTTATATAGCAAAACCTTCCTAGCTTCCCCTGTCCTCCAAACAATCAACACAAGTGTTCAAAGCTGAGAAAAGGACATTTTAATAGTTCCCACTCTCATATATGCAACATGAATGTCTCATCATGTCAGCAAACAAAATGGTGTCTTGGAACAGACATTCTAAAGCTCAGGGGGACTGTCAGAAGAAGGTACTGATGCACATCAATTTAAGAAACATTAAAGGAGTATTTTTCCTTCACCAATATTTAGAAAACATGGCTCTGACTTAGATTGGGATAAATGTTGGGAATGAAAATGGGAGAAATCCATTGAAGGATTCCAGATACATGCTTTTTTGGCAGAGGTGCTGTGATCCTGTACCGGTGCTGGTGTTTAGAAGATGCTCATGTCCATTCACTCTAAACCTTCACAGCCAAAATTCTCTGAAGGTAAGAAATAATTCATCACACACAAAGAAAAAGAATTTTGAAAGAATGTTCAGATAACAGCTTATAAGTATGGGATCTCTATAAATGAAGCTGTGTTCAGTTTTGCTTCTCCGTGATGGGCGCTGAAAATGCCTGCAAAAAACAGAAGAGTTTTATAGCAGTTTGTGACTGAATTATTTAAACATGTATTAACAAAAAAGGATTCTCATGCTGCTGCCATGAAAGTCAACAGCAGTTACGCCACTTGCTTCATGACAGAAACAAAACTTCTATTTTACTAAATCCCTGAAACCTGGAGTGGTTCAAACTACCAGGAGTCACTCTAATTATTACAACTGCATGGGAACTAAGTAATAATCTTTTAATTATTCTTTTTCTGATCATACACAAGAGCTTTCAAATAGGATGCGTACAAAAGAAAGCACATTTTCAGGATTGGGTCCTGAGATAGTGCCATGAGAAGTTATCACAAGTTTGAGAGGCAAAGGTTGTAACTGTGATGAAGAGTGTCAGGAGCCCAAGTGTCCTACTGAAGGGAACCAGCTACAAGACAATGGCATGAGTAAGGAGACTGGGAAGCAACACTTAAGATTCAATATTTAAAGCCCGGACAGGGTAAAGAAAATCCTTCCAGTGTTTCAGTTGGTTGTGGACTGGGGCCTTAAGTGAAATAAAGCTCAGTCTTAGCACTAGAGAACAATATGAAATTACGACTACAAATGCATCTTACTGTGGCTTCTACGGGGTTAATTTTGTCTTGTCCCTGCCTTGCTGTGGATTGTGCAGATCACAGTCCCCGTCTGTTTTGAGCCCTAGCCCTGGAAAGGGATGGACGTCCCCTGACCTGCAGGGAACAGGCAGCTGAGTCTCCTCAGGGCAGCCCTGCAAAGGCCCGGGCGTAAGGAAAGCACAGGCTCCTCGCCTGGGGCACCCTCGGCAGCAGGCCAGACTGCCGGGCAAGCTAAGACAAACATCTGAGGTGAGGGAGCCAAGCCTCCCTTCTTCCCTTCAGCAGCCACTATCCCTGCCGAGGTCTCTCCTGGCTGCAAGAAGCCATGGCTCCCAGGCCACTTCCAACGGGGAGATCTGTGGAGTTGAGAGGGAAAGGAGCCAGGTGGTGCGGCTGCCTCCTCAAGCCGCTCCACAGGGCTACATGCTGCAATCAGCCCAGGGGTAACTGCTTCAACACCAGGGGTGCTGAGCGCCCCAGAGAGCCTCCAACAACTCACCAGGACCAGCCTCCACCCTCCTCCTCCACCTCTCCAGCAGAATACAAACTCAAAAGCAGGAAGACAGTTTACAAGGAGGGTTTTATCTGAGTTAAAGTTGGAGCGAGCTGTAGAGAGCCATAGGACGTCTAGGTTTATAGGCTTTGGATGAAACTGTAAATTGAACATTAAACACACATTTTTATCAAATCATATTTCTTCCGGAGAAGGCTGAGGACTGCCTGTTTATTTTGTTAATCTGATCCATTATGTTTACAAGTAGTAGGAAAGCTGGTTGTATCAGCCACTCCATCTTTTTAGTTCCATTCAAACGACTTTGATTTTGTCTTTCTAACGCTGCTAAGAAAACTATAATGCAAAAATAAAAAAAATAAAAATATTCTATAATCTGTGAAAAAGCTCTCTGAAATCCATCAACCAAGTTGTATCCATAATTGCTTCCCTGGCTTATCAAAAAAAGGCTCATTTGCATTATCTGTTATCTTTAGATACCCATCCTGGTCTATAAACAGAGTTATCAATCCCGTTCAGAGGCCAGTCCACAAATTGAAGTTTTCTATAGAGGGAATTAGCTATAAACAAGCCTGAGGCAATTTTCTTTGACAGCCAATGGTAAACCATAGGAAGTAACTTTAATAGTGATTTACAGTTCTTCTCTGGTTTCCATCCAACTTTTCCTTCTTGTGCTTCTGTTCAATCCAAAAAGGAATTTTTCAGATGTTCTAATTTCCCATTCAAGATGCAATCAATCCCAACTCTAGGTGTGTCTAATCCAATTTTTACGGTATGTTCATGGGCCAGCACCAGAGAAAAAGAACTCTCTTTTTATTTTCTTTCAATTGCCTCTGCTGCAATCACAAGACTTGTCATCTCCTGGTGTGAAATGCACAACAGTAGAAGAGAGAGCGAAGGAGATTTCAGGGAGAGAGAGAGAGAGAGAGAGAGAGAAATGAGCCAACCTACCGAAAAGAAAGGGGAAAAGAGATACATAAAAATAACATTAACATTTTTGAATTATCCTACATACTGAAAGCTTCCATTTACCAGAATAATTAATTAACTCGAGATTTTTAATGCCTGCTCAGAGTTTTTAAGTAAGTTCCTCATTTAAATCACAATATGCTGTTAGAAGCGGGGTATTTAGGAATGGTCTCGAGCTTCACACCACCCATCTTCCTCATCTGTACCACAGTGAGGTCAGACTGCAGTCCTGTACCTTTTGCTCACGCACACACACCCTTACACACACGAGTAAACCAAATCGCCCGACCTCCCGCACCACCGAGAGACAGAGGACTGCTCCCTCTTTACGAATTAAAGACCTCTTCTCTTAACAACTTAACATGCATTCCAGCTAACTCTGAACTTCCAAGAGGCGTTCATTTAAAATATTTTTTCAATCTCTAATTAAAAAAAATTTCTCTGAGACGCTGACACTCAGAGTGATCTTAACATGGATCACAGGCACAGCAAAGAAATAACACGAAGGGGCACGGTTCCTCTCCGGGTAAACTACAGCAAATGAAGATAAAGCAGCCAAAAACCCACTGACAACAGAGAACTACATGGATTTAAATCTGTGAGAGTAGCTACAGGACAGGGGAGGAGTGCGCCCAGGAGTTTAGCAATTAATAAATATCCCCTGTCTCAACACAGACCGACAGAAATTGTTTCCTTTTACAATAAAGAAAAATACATTTCTAAGTCAAACCATGAAGCCTTTACACTCTCCTATTCCTTTTTCTCTGCATATAGCGTGCACATATATCTACACACACACACATATATATATTTATCTGTGCATGGGTTATTTTTTCCATGATTGAAAGCTACCCTAATGGGTAGGCACTAATGGATTTGAAGTGATAAGGAAAAGGCGGACATGCAAAATGCTCCAGAACTTCTGTTCCTAATCAATCACCAGAGATCAGTGACATCATTCAAGCCTTTGATCAGAGCTCCCCTTTCAAGCTTAAAAAGGGGGATAGATTGACCCACACCAGCCGAGGGACTGAAGAAACACCTAGGATACAATTCACAGTGAAATATGAGAAGTCACCGGCATCCCTCTTCAGAAAAACTATCCCTTCCCACCTTCCTCAAGGAATACAGCGCGCATTCCAGAGCAACCAAGCACAAACAACAGATTTATCTCTTTCCTCAATAATCA